>VXBJ01003289.1:2537760-2617189 GCA_013400055.1 Nycticryphes semicollaris | reverse complement strand
AATAGAAGTTTGGGCAATTGAAACCTAAGATTATTCTCTAACTTCTGGGCCATACTTCCTTCACAGTAATGATGCTATTGTAAGAGCATATTCTCTGTTGATATGCAGAGATAAGCACGTATCCAATCTGAAGCATGCTGAAACCAACAGAAAGAGTCTCAGGTGGTTCATTGAGTTCTAGTTCCATTTTAATGCACATTTCACAGACATCACGATTTAGAGTTGTGTTTCAGGCAGCACAAATCATGCTATAGTATTAGAAACTGTTTCAGCTCATGATGAGGCAGTCAATAAGCCTTGAAGGATATAAAATCCACTCAGAAGAATCAAGGCAATGATACTTAGCTGAGTCATCACAGAAGACTTCTTCCCTCATCTATTCTGGCATCTGTTAAAATATTTCAATCTATTCCATTAATGACTGATTAATGAGCTATGGAAATTCTCTACCTGCTGAAAATATATGCTCATGCAGTCACAAACCTTTTCATGACTGCTTATTCTATTTTATTATGGTGTCCCAGAAGATTTTGCACTATATCATATAAAGAAAATTTCTACCTGACCATTTTTTGCAGCCTCTATCAATATCATAAGGTTGTCTTTGTTACTCTCATCTTTGTCACATACTATTTTATTTTTGTTTTCATGTTCCTATTTCTTTATAATCCTATAAACCCACAGCTTTTTATACTTTAACCTCTGATTATCTTTATAAACTAATTCCTACCCAATTTTTGTTTTTGAACTGTGTACATTGTATATAACATTAAAAATATAATATTGATTCCAAAAACTTTTACTACACATGATGCAGTTAAATGCACAATAAAATAGTTTCCCTTTTTCACATATTTTAGGAAAATTATTTCTCTACCTACAACAACAAATGTAGTCTTTTGTTCCCTCAATAAACATAGAAAGACAAAACCCCAAATAAATAATAAAAAACCCCCTTTATGTACTTTCAAAGGTCATTTATTTTTTTTAACAGAGCACAGAATAAACAGTTGTGATATTTCTGAACAGTAGCTCTAGAACAAAATATTTTGGGTTTGTTTTTCTTTTAGAGGTTTTCTTTTTTTTGTGTTTTTTTTTTTTTTTTAATAAATTGAAATTTAAAATAAGAGGAAATATCTAAGCATTTTGACACATTGAACATTTCTGGGTTTGTTGTTTGTATTTCTCACAGTGAAGGACAACAGAATATTCCCTTAAATCTATTTTGCAACGAAGTATTCAGCTTTTGGATATTTTTAACTTTAAACACCCCTTTAAATCAGGTCAGGATTTAACAGAATGGTGCCTCTTGAAGATCCAAGAGCAATTGAATTACAATATAACAAATAATGTACCTAATAATAAAGCAATCTCAATTAGGTAACACATTTGTCAACTCAACAGTTTTTGCCGCTGCAGAACTAATCATGAATCCACATTCACTTATGCTGGCACTGGCATAAATCCAATATACGATACCATAGTCATTTATTTCTTATTTACACATATTTGAGTAAGTGGTGTGCACACTTCAGAACTGCTTTCCAGTCATCTGCACACTTTTAAACACTGTGAAGAACAGACATTATATCACTTAGTTTGGTGAGCTTTTCAAGTCACTCTGGACCAAGTACTATAGCTGGAGATTTTTAATGGATTAGTCCATTAGCAAAAAATGTTTAAATCCCGAGATTGTAAACCATGTAAATTAACCTTCAAAACATATTTTCAAAAATGCCTCTGTCATGAAATCGCAGAGCTTAAGGCAGGTATATAATACCAGAATCACATGAAAATCCTCTGGTGCTTATATGTAGCCCATAAACACATTACAACTACATGGAACTTCCCTCAAATTCTCATGAATCTTTGCTTATTATAAGGCACATATAAAGTAAGAAACAGTATTGTATATACCATTGCTTTCTCAAGGAACATATTAGAAAATTAGCAAGTTAAAATATAAATTAGCTGTAGATGAAAAAAACATTTATTATTTAAGCATACTTTAGTAAAATGTAAAAGTAAGAAAGTGTCATCGGAGTAATAGTTAAAAATTATCTGAAAGTATGATAGCACAAGCTCTAATGAAACTGATAACAGACAATTGGGAGGATGCAGAGTTGAGGAGAAAGAGCAGTCTGGGTGGTCTGATGTGACTTGATTGCAAGAGATCCATTATCCTAAAAAGGATACCAGGTATCCAAGCAGAGAAGAATGTATAAACATTGAATATGAGTAGAGTGCTGCAGACAGGGAATCCTTAGGGAAACAAGAAGAAACAAAAGACACTTAAACATTGATACTGATTGCATTGTGTCATGGAAAGAGAGAGACCAATAGTTTCAGCATATTCTGAGGAATATCTGTTATACTATCTTCAATGAAACCTTAGTTCTATGGTCAGAAGGGACTGTCATCATGATGTAATCTGTTCCATTAACCATAAAATTCAGCTCAATATTGGCTGCAGTAAGTCTATTCCTTCTGAATGTCAGTGTAATTTTTATTATTTTTGAATTTTGGATGGATAAACTAATCATCAATTTGGTGAAAAAAATATGATTAAAAATCTGATAAAAACAATTATTGAATTTAAGCTTCACATACCGCCTGACAGAATTTGCCTGAACTTAATACTGTAATGGGTTTTTTTGGCATTCCTTATGAATGGGGAGGAAATGGAGGTAAGAAAAAAGAAAGGAACCTTCAGAAGTAGATCTACCCTGAGGAGAAAGTTTCTTTCTGCTTTAAGAATAACCATCTTTGATGCTCATTCTGACCTCACTGCTTGTGTTGAATGCCAGATCAGATGCTCCTATGACAGCATTAAACTGAATGAATGAAAGGAGAGGAGGGAAAGAAAAAATAAAGCTGTGCATGACTACGTCAATTACAACAACTGGTAAGCCATCCCTAATTTTATGAAAAGAGATGCTCTCATCTATAATGAAGAGATTTAGAAAGCATTTCTTGCCTTGGTGAACTTAGTAACCTGCAGTGGGTCTCTGTTGAACACGAAGTCTTGCAACTTAAACTTTTCTGTTGTTTGCTACTTGCTTTTGTCTGGTGAGTTAAAGGATTGTCTAGAAATCACCTGTATCATTAAAAAGCTTTTATATGATGACAAGGATGAACACAATAAAATGCAACCTTCTCTATTCCATAAATCAATTACAACAGAGTTTAGGGAAAGAAAACTTTTGGCAAGAATAATTTCTCACCATCTACCAAAAAAAATATTTCTGGGAAAAGAAGCAAGAAATTTGATCAAGGTGTCCTTGCAACAGAATCTTTCATTATTACTAATTGTGGTTTTGTTCTTTTCTAAATAATCTTGTCATCCTAACCTTTAATTGTGTACAGAAAGTGCATGTTTTTCTGCTGTGAAAAATAGAGCTTCCCCTTTCCCCTAAAATCATGCAAATATTTAATACCATTTTTAAGCCAAAAAAACAATATAGTTGCAAAGAATTACTTCAGTCATTTGATAACTCTAGGGAGCTATTGTGAAATTTTAAATTCACGTAAACAGGCAATTCAAGCCACTTCAAGTTTCTTTCTCAATTATAAAAGTAAGATAATTATTTAAACAAAATAAATGCAGGAGTTAAAAAGCAGTAGAGATCGTAAAGTTTCATAGGTAAATCGCAAGGGACAAAATGCATGATGTTAAGATTCTAAAAGTGAAGTTAATTTTTACATACTTAATCCTTAAGACTTTTTATTTTAACTGCATGGATTATACTTTTATGCTCTCTGTACAGCTTTGGCCAACTGACACATATTTTGTATTAATTTATTTGCTTAAATTTGTTTAGCAGATATTTCTACATTAGTCATGGTTCTATAGGGTTTATGTCATGGGACTGACCCACTGATTGCTCAGCGGAAGTGAGCTGTATTCTTTCTGTACCTGATCGTCCTATATGATCTGTGCAACCATATCTTTTGATTATTGTGTGTGAATATATGTTTTTAGATTGTGAAGTTTATATGCAGTATCTTGATGCATCGGTGATATTCTTGTGCAGGAAGAGGATGAATTCATTGCAGTTTATGACCTGAGCTTTAATGACGAGGCTTTTCCTTTTCTTCTCTGTTCAATTTAACATTTCTGACTTGATACAAAAATAGTGCGTGGTTCTATCTGGTCAGGTTGCAGCACTGCAGCTTGAGGGAATGAATTCCAGACATCTCTCTATTATCTAATGACAGCTACTGTAAAACTTAATGTCATTTCTTTTTTTGCTTAAGGTGTAATAGTCTGTTGTAACCAACCACCTCTCTAATACTTAATCTCTTTATCTAGCCTCATCTTTTGTGTTAGATTAAGTATTTTGCTTCCCTTCTTGCTAAAAGTTCTTACTGACATTTCCTGTGTGCTTTCAGCACCATTTTTTTTCCCCTTTGCAGCATTTCTAATTCACTTTTTCTATTCCCATTCACACTGTCAGTCCTTTTGTCCTTCTCTGGCTTAGTATAAAAAATGAAAAAGAAACTCTTTTCCTGTATGAGATATTAGACCTTTCCCAAATGTATTTTGCTTCTCTCCTATGGTTTCTTACTTAGCACTTTTCTGATTTAGCAAAAAATTAAATCTCACCATTTCTTTGCAATTTACAGTACATCTGATTAAAGATTGTAATGGAAAATTATAATCATCTTGCTGGGAAAAATTGAGACAGTTGTTATCTAATTTTTATTGGGTCTATTCCAGCATTGAAACTGGCAATGCTTGAAGTATCTGAGGAAGCTTGAATGTTTTTGTTATACTTCATTTGTACATGCTAGCATTTCTTAATTGATTTTGCTTTATATTATCCTTGACTATAAGAATCACAGACATTAGTGATCAAAGGCACAGATTAGGTCATCTGAACTACTTTTATCCTAGCACTGTTTTTTAGTCCATACTGTATCTGAATAACTCGTCCAGTATACTTTTACATAATCCTTTTCCAGTTCTTCAGATTTACAGAGCTATCCCTGCTACTATTCATCCAGCATTTTGGTGTACTCAGTTTCATCCAAGTACTTCTACCTAATATTGCCTCACATTATGCTAAAAATGCATTTCTGTTCCTCAGGTAAAATCTTGACCACTGAAATGCTGAGACAACTTGGTCGGATTCCAAGGGGATCTGTGTGTTAAAGGATTAATCTGGTTCTTAATATTTACAGTAATGGTAATTCCCCATCCCTCTTTATCATTATTAAATCAATAGAGACTATATGAAAAATTTCAAATGAAATCAGATATGTGTCTTGGTGTCTCTAACTCAGATATTGTAATAAGCACTTTCTCAGTATCTGCTTCTCAAGAGAATATCCATAGCTTAGAGAAAATACTCAAAAAGCAATGCAAAATGCATGGAGAGAGGTAAGCACTGGAGAAAGGCATATAAAAGAATCAAAGAATCTGCATATTGCTTCTTAGAGCTAATAAATAAGGAGCACTGTATGCAAAGCTGTAACTAGGATTTCTCCCATCATCGAATCTATGGCTTCTCAGCTCCTGACAACTACTTCTAGCCACTCAATGTATAACATCTCAAACACTCTCTTTGAAGAAAGATTTGTTCTTCTATTTTGAAGTATAACACACACACAAAAAACCCCCAACACCATTACCAACAATTAAAAACAAAACAAACCGAAACAAACATAAATCCCCAAAAGATCATCTCACAAAGCTCTTCATGCTGAGGAGACATGGCCACCAGGCTCATAACAGTAGCTCCTACATCCAACGAGAAATCTCTAAGCACTGCTCACTTTGCTCCTATACAAGCGCTCCAGGATGTGTACAGTGATGGATTACTTGTGGACCAATAGGAAAACCAAACCAAATCAGAAGATAGTTACCTTTCTAGTGAACCAAAGCAATTATTTCTGATGTATTTTCTCCCTGGAAACAATGAGGGTTTTTAATGAAAACTGCTATTTTCAAATAACTCAATGACTTCAGAAGCTGAACCTAAGGAAAAAAATAACTATTGTTAGCAGTCATTACAAAAAAAAAAAAAATTAGAGTTGGCAGTACTCACATGTAATGTTTTTCATCCAAGGACTTAAATGGATTTGACGAAATTAAATTAAGCCTCTCAATACTCATGAGTATCAGATAGTCTGTTCTTACAGAATGGAAAAGAGAGATTTTGAAAGGTTAAATATTTCAGCAAAGTTCACAAAACAAATCAAACTTAAGGCCAAGAGAAGAATTCACTAGTTCTCATAGCATTCTACTTTTCTACCCACTATGTGACCTCCCACATTTCCGATATTTGTATTCAACATAAGTTAAAAAAAAATCTTCATACAGTTCTAACTTTTATATAAACCTCTGTCTTTTTTTGTATATTTCATCACTGTTCTCTTTTTGTCTTGGATAATCAGCATATTCCAATAGTTTCTTGTGAAATTTGCAATTATATAAATCAATCTCTTTTTTTGTAACAACCTGTCAAATATTAATTTATTGTTTCCTAAATCAGTCAATAACAGACAATTGTATATAATAGATGTTTCTGTTATTTCTTTGAGCTTCAATTCCTCTTTCTGGTTCAAGATTGGATTCTACTCCTAAGAAATCCATGACAGTCATCTGCATTGTGACTGGAGGTTCACCTCTGAGGGGTGAATGTATCTATGTCTGTGACGCATACTGCACTGGTGTATTGAGGTTTCCATGTCTCTTTCTATTTTGTTCCTCTCCCAGGATGTTTCTAAGATTTGATCTTCGTGTGAGAGGGAGTAAATTCATACTCACAGTGATGTCAACTGCATCTACCACTTATTTACCACTTTTCTTATTATTATGATTCTGAATCCATTATTTCATTTTTTCCCTGCTATTCAGGAAGACTTTTCATGGCGTTTTAGATGCCCCTGGTTAGTTTATCTTAATTTAGAAGGTTTATAAGGAGATGTCAGCAGACAGAAACAAATTTATATCCTCTAATCTCTGTGTTCTATGTGCTGGATATTTTCTCAGGAGATGAAAACTTGTCTTGAATCTCCAATTTTACCAAAAGATTTGCTACTGAATAACAGTGCAATTTTTTCACATAGGTCAACTAGGAGGCCCGAATTAGTATCATCAAATATATACTGTAATGTGCTATTGTCAGCAAGTGAAAAATACCAAAGGAAAAAATTAGTCCAGTTACAGCTGGGTAAATTTTCAGCTTCGCGTACTAAGCTTTACTTTGTTAGTGTCTCTTTTACAGGAGATTTTATGTATTTAATATGTGTTTAAAATGTTCTAAAGAATAGCATTTTAAATATTAACGACTAAATCTGTGTAGGTTAGATCTCATTCCTGGCGACAGCATTCGGAGGAGGTGACCATGCAAGCATCTCTTCAGTTTGAGGTGAGATCTGTCATGACTAACTTAGACATAAAATATTAGAGATCTAATTAAATCTTGTCATGGACACTTGGAGGTGACAGTTCATCACAAAGAAAATTAATGGAAGGGAATCATGACCCTTCAGAATATTTCTCTCTCTCAGGTTATGGAAGTTATCTAGATCACTAATTCAAACTAAATGTCTTATTTTCATTGACTCTTATATTTTATATTTATCTCTTATCTTTATTTTACTTGATGAAATTTCTTGGTTTTGTAATATATGAATTCCTCTAAAGAAAAGTTCTTTTCATAGAAACACATTTTTCAACTTCTTAGAACTACTTAACAGAAATATTGAGGTATAACTAGACAGTTTTGGGAAAGATTAAGAGTAATCTTGCTATTTTATGTCAAATCTCTTGATAATTTCCTGGTCTCTTCTCAGCTGTTTAGGAAAGATAGAGACAAGTATCTCAGGCACAAAAATTTAGTCCTAGCAGAAGAAGTTTCAAGGGTATAATGTAAGTACTATTCAGATTGAGATTATCCTTTGGATGAGTATGTCAGTGTTCAGAATACCTCTGTGTGTTTCACTGTTCTTTTTATTTTTTCAGTGATAAGTTCTAAATGATGCGAATCACCTTTAAAAGCAGTTCTGTTATTAAAAATAATAAATAGATAATGTTTTTCCCAGTTTATTGTATTTGTATAGTTATGGAATAGGTAGTAGAACAAATTTTCAATTTTAGATGGTTAATAAGGAAATAAGTGCACAAATCCATCTGATGTGTAATTCCTTCCATCCCTTGTGTAGCACAGAAAGTACATTCCAAAATTTTTAGTTCTCTCTTTTTTATTCCTGTGGAAGGGAGAAGACAGTTTTGGATAATCATAAAGGATTTTCAGGGGATAAGTGATCAAACCAGCAACTAGGCTGAGCAACATGGTGGGCTGCTGGCCAACAGAGCCATTTGAGACTGGTGAGCCCTGCATTGGACTGGGAATGGCTAACTGGCAACAAGAATACCTAGCAAGGCAAAAAGCAAGGCAAGGGAAGGCTCTTGAAAGCAGGGACAATCTTTGGAAACCAGACAAGTGGAAAAGAACCAGACAGGGCTCTCTTCACCACATATTATTCCTCCTCAGTCATCCAGTATTCTGATGTGTTCATGAGTATTTTCACTTGAGAAGAGCACAGTGAGATATCCACTACCATCGCTGTCTTTTTTAAACCAGATCAAGAAATGAATGACCTCAGGCCAAAATGTGGCTGTCCTCTTCTCTTTTTAGCTTCTTTCTGTCTCAGAGCTATTAATGAGTGTGAGGATCTTCTCAATAATCATACAAAACCTTCATGCTTATGGAAATACAGAAAATTCCCGAGAGCTATCAAGCTGGAAATCCGGAAGGTGGCAAAGGGGCTTCAGAAGAAACTAAATAGTCTGACTTGACCTAAGAACATTATTCCAGAAGCATGAGGCTGTTTACAGCAAGTACCCAGAGACATTTACTCTCCTATGCCAACCACTTAGGATTTCTCATTAATACACCATGAAACTGCATACAGAAAGCAGGTGAATTAACTTCTGCTTAGGGCTGATTATCACAAACACAGTGTTACAAACAGTCCTCTATTTTTCTTCCTGTTAGTTAAGTGACCTTTCTGAAGGCAGCTCACAAGGCGCTGTGTTGGATAACTACATATGACTTAATCTCTTGTCTGTATTGCTTAATTTATTCCACTTCTCTACCAACAGTGTGTTATCTGAAAGCAATGCATCCTTGTTCTTGCAGCAGGAGCAACTGGAACAGCTTGAGAGAGCCAGTGTGTGTACCCTAAGCAGATCCAGGGCCCAAGTCACTGGACCAGGTAACCATAGAATATTTTACTTCTTTCTGGAAAAATTTAGATGACTTTCCATTTTTTCCCCTTTCTTAGAGGTTTAAATACTGTCATGCTCATTACAGGGAGATCAAGTAGTACAAAGGTCATTCAAAAGTAAAAATTTCATTAGATGATAGTAGAATTTCTACATGCATGAATTTGCCACATTCAGTGGAGAAGACTAAATCCTTAGGAAACTTTCAGGAATATCTGAAATCTCTGGCTCTGCCAGCCTAAAAAATACATGGTGATAACATGAGATTTTGCTGATAGGAGGTGTGTTCAAAATCCACAGCAAATTAGAATTTGCTAGAATCCTTAGTTAGTCCCAGAAATACCTTGTTGCCCTCCAGTTGAATTCAATGACTGAATTTGTGTGCGTGTAGTCAGAAGACTTTTTTTTTATAATCTGTGATCCCCATTTTAATGGTGGCATCTAAATTTCCTTTATTTTTTGGGGATCTTATCTAGTACAAACAATTAAAATTACTTAGTTGTTCTCTAATGGAACAATATCATGCAGACTGAGAGATATGTATATGACTTTTCACATAAAATCCCAGGCTAAAAAAAAAAAAAAAAGGGAAAAAAAAAAAGGAAAAGAGGAAAAGTTTAGTGGTGCAGTGCTGAAATTTCCATTAGATAGTCACTAGTTTTCCTTTCTAAAAAAAAAAAAAACAAACCCCAAAACCAAACCACAAACACACAAACAAACAAAACCCCCAAAACCCGCAGCACCTCGTCAAGGTGTTTGGGGAGAGAATAGAACAGGAAATCTGCTATTGGTGCATCACCTTTACACTGTTCTTTAGGCTTAAATGCCTTCAGAGCAGATACTAGTGCTATTTTAGTTACTCTAGGTGGTAAGATTAAAACAGTAGTTGGAACACTTCTGATGTCTCATACTGAATACCCAATATACGATGCATGTGTGCTGTACAGTCCCTTAAGACAGCTAGTATATCCATGTAGCTAAGCAGCTACATTGCCTCTCCCTTGCTGTTGAGGTATTCAGATGCTTAGTCAGAATAATTTAGCAGCTCTTCTGAGAAATCTGAGCTGTTCAAAGAAATGTTATCAAGGGTGAGGATCTCATCTGATGTTTTTCCACCTCTTCATAGATTTTTTTTTTTCTTGAAGCTAGGCTCATATTCTACCTGATGTGCTGAAGTTCCTTCCTGCAAATCCAATTTGCCTTCAAATATTTGGCACTGCTTCAAGGAAAATGATCAAATGATCAAGTTCACCTTGATCCCTTAATTTTGAAATTGCTTGGCTTGCTCTTTTTCCCACAGTGTTGGGTTGAGATTTTCTTCCCAGGGTGAGTTTCAGTTCATATTCTCTATTTTTGCCAGCTGAGTTGCAGATTCATAGTATGTCTATCAATTTGGATTATTTTTTTTTCATATGTCAGGCTGCTTGCCCTTGAATGTTCACTGGTATAAAAAAAAAATAAAAAGGGAGAACATCTAATCAAATAAAATAAGAAGAGAATTCCAAGTGTGCAATAAATAGCTGAGTTCAAAAGTAACAAAAGTAAATGTACCTCTTTTTTTTTTTTTTTTTTTTTCAGTTTCTTGGCTAAAACTTAATCTATAAACTATTTGAACGAAGCCCTTCTATCACCGACATCTTACCTAGCGGTTATCTAAGGAAAGCAGAAGGGTCAGATGGTTTTCTTTTCCTTTCTGTTACTATGGGGCTTGGAGTCCTAACTAGGAATAAAAAACTGTTTAAAAAAATTATACCCTCAGCACTCTTCTCCACTGTGTACATTATCTTAATCAACCATAAGCAATGAATGGAAAGCTTATTAACAACTGAGTAGATATTTGACGTTTCCTCAGTTTGAATGAAAGAGCCAGAATCTGTCAATAGGACAACATCTAAAGCAGATCAAGCACAAAGGAAGATTAAAAATAGTATTGCTAATGGTTACATGCTTATATTAGTACAGGCACTGATCAGCATAGATGTAGTCATTTCTCCGCAACAAATGGTTTCTCTTGTGTCTCTTTGATTCACACCACTGTGATACATTGTGCAAAGTGGTCTAGTATTATTTCTTCATGAAGAATGCAAACTTTGCTTGTCAGACTTTTAATTCTTGTCTTCCTTGATTAAGGATTTGGTAACTAATGTTATCATATTATAAATCATTGGCTCAATAGGACAATATTTTGCTGTAAAACTATTTTCCTGCCATTACAGGTGGTCTTTCTTTTTAGCATACTATGGCTCTGAATCGCTTTCTAAAGGATATTCACTTTCTCCACTGAATATAGAACAATGTATTAAAAAGAAGTCTAGTGAAAGTAACCTGGTATTGCACCAGACTAAACTGAGACAATATGAATATTGTCCAATAACTTTTCTTATATCATAATAATGATTCTATTTTGTTACGTAGAAAATTTTAACAAAACATTTTTCTTTTCATAGGAGAAAAGTCAAATGCACATGCAGAGGGCTTTGCAATAAAGGGAACAAGGGGGAATACAGTTTTTACTAGAAAGTGTAAAGAGGACTGGAGTAGAACAAAGGACATTTTTGCCTACTCTTTGTTAGACTTCTCAGCAAGGATGAAACATTGAGTTGAAATAATTTACTTTAAGAAAAGAGGAAATTTCAGTCAAGATATTAAAGAACTTCAAACACTTACTTTTATTTTCTGATAAAATTGAGTAAAATTAAGTCCTCTTTAAATGTTTTTTGTGCGATGATTCAGAATACAAGTTGCTCTTTACAAATGAGCTGCTGTGGGTTGATTGTTTCATTAAGGAAGGAGATAATTTAATCTAATCTAAACACAATACCATCCCTAAAAAAGCTACTTGATTCTTATAAATATTGAGTACTATTTTGTTTCTTTTTCTTTTTTCTTTTTTTTTCTTTTTGTGGGGACATCGTCTTTTCAAGAGAATTATGGTTTGAAAACTGGGATAAAACTCAATGCTAAACTGGAATTAATCATCATTTTATGCATTTTTCTCATAATCCTTTAAGAATACTGTTATACTCTGGTTGGTTTTTTTTTTTTTTTCCTTATTTGTAACTGAGGATATTTTGCTGATGGGCTGTGCTGCCAGGTATTTCCAAAAGCACTTTACTGACAGATAATTGACCGTTTGACCAGTGGTCGACATAGCTGTGGAGCTGTGAGTAGAACTTGCCACATTTTATTTTTTTTTATATTCTTCTGCTTGCAATTTCATAGCATTGTAGCATTCTGGAATGTCCTTTCCTTGCAGAATTGTCAAGAAAGAGCACAGTAATAGGAGTCGTCTGTGAATGTAATGAAAAGTCTCATAGGAATCACTCTGCGCATACAATGTCAGTGAAGGTGTGAGTTTTGCTGGGATTTTATTCCAAGCTTGCAGAGCTCTGATTCCTGGTATATGACTCTTTTTATATGGCCCCTTTTTCAAGTCATGTCAATTGTTTTGCCTAAGACTCTCTTACTTCTTTACTCTCTCTGTACATCTATGGTTAACTATTACATATTAATTCTAATGGCAAAAGCTAAAACAGTCTCTCTATAGGCTTCTGGGCATTACTACAATATTTTTCAGTTTCAAAAAGTATACAAGGAAATATACTCCATATATATAAATAGATGTGTGTGTGTGTGTATCTCATTGCCATTGAGATTTCCAATCCAATTTTGTAATTGATGTTTTATTATCATAAGATATCAGTAGCAAATTGCAAAATCATGTTCATATTCATTGCATTATGCTTTACTTTCTATGAGTGGATGATGTCATTTTATTTCATGACATAGTAGTCCCAAGTAATTCATTATATATCCTCCATATCATGATATCACAAGCTTGTATATTATGGCTTATCGGGATTTGATATGGTCTGTTATTGACATAGAATGTTATATATTTTTTCTCATATAACTTTTAACAATTTTATTAGGGGCATCAGGTACTCAGGATTTAAACAGCTTTTCTAGGTCAAAATGTCCCCTCTTTGTGCTGTAATGAAACATTTTGATATTTTCACCATGAATGGAAAGTAATAATCCAATGTACCAGAGGGGAAAGACGAAGTTTTCAGTACACTAGACAGACTATTCAAAGGTAGCACAGTTCACCAGTCTTTTTTTCGGTTAGATTTCACTCACTTTGGAGCAGGGACTGTTTAGTATTAATGAATATTAAAAGTTTTAATTGATTTAAAAATTCATAATTTCAATAATATTTGTACCAGATACATGCAGGTTTTTGAGGGCTTTCTGTTTTTCTTTTTTTTCTTCTCTCTCACTGTAGCTGTGGTCTCACTCTTACACTCCAGGAATGCAAAATACCCTAAAGGCAAGATGGAACTTTGGCATGGAAATAGAAAAACTTTTTTCTTTTTATTTTCTTTTTTTTAATTTTTTTTTATTAAACTTAACTGTATTTCTACTAACTCTCCTCTAAATCTTGCTTTTATCTTATAAATGTGACCATACTGACTTTGTGGGTCTGCAGCCTTCTAGGTCAATATTAAGGGCTTCACAGGGGTCCCTTTTTAAAAACCATTCACCAGAACTGAAAAGAATGCAGAGTGATGTCTGATAGATTTCTGCTCTTGCTTGAACCCAGCTCAAAGAGATGACTTCCCAGATGCTCCCGAGGAGTGATTTTGACTTTTGAATGGTCCCAGACCAAATGGCAATTACTCAGTCACTATCCTTTTCTGTAGGATGTCTTCACTGAGACTCTTTAATATGTGACACAACTTAGACCCTGTGCTGTGCTGTCATCATGTATACTTTTGCTATGGTAAAAATAAACAATTTCAGGAAAGCACATTCAACAACTGTAACTTTTTCTCAACCCTAACAATCAGGAAGCCTTTTCATTTAAACAGAAAATTAAATTTAAAAATTCCTATGAAGATTAGCTGGTATTAATTTCTGCCACATTAGTATTTTTGCATCCCTATAGGAAATCCTGGTTAAACTTTATGAATACACAACTAAATAGTTGTGTCAGGTCACTTGGACTCAAGATCTTTATTTCAGGATCTATTTAGTTTAGATAATTTTATTTCAGGTAGCTGGTTAAATTTTGTAGTATGCAATGTTGAAGTTGAGCAGCCAGCTGGACAAAGTGTCTATATTTGGCGTGATCTTTAAAGTGCTATTGTTAAGAAAAACAACCAAACTCCCTTTTTATTAGAAACTAAAATAGAAATGAATGCTGAACAGACTGCATATTTAATCACACTCAATGAAAATAAAAATGTATTGCCACTGAGATCACAAGAGTAATCTACATTTTATGTTGAAGTACTATTAAATATATTCTTTGTTTACGTACATTCAGGAGCTCCAAGAAATAAATTTTTAGGTGAGCTGTCATGGAGAATCTGACATTTCATTCTGAACAGGCAATTCTGGAAGAAAAAAAAAAAAACAAACAACAAACTTCAGTAACAATGACAATTGAAAAATAATGATATAAAGATTTGTTGGGTGAGAAAGAGTTGATAGCCTACCTAAATACTTTGAAAAATTTTCCAATATAAATAATATAAATTTCAATCTACACTTGAATATACTCTCCTTTTATCTGGCGGTATGTGGGATTTTGTGGGAAAGATGTGTTGATTTACAGATAACAGGTAGAGACTAGCTAACTTGTATTTCAGCATAATATTGTCATACGGACAGTTTTGCAAGGGATAGAGAGCACTAGGTCTCAGTCCCTGAGAAAATTTTGTCAGTGATCTAGAGACAAATACATAATGACAGCTAAAAGATCTTTGAATGCTACAACAACTTATGAAGTGATAACAACAAGGACATAACAGTTGGAGGTGGTGATCAGGCGAGTTTGGCATCATAAAATAAGTCAAACGCAGTGCTTCAATACAGCCACGCACAAAATCTAGGAACAAATTGTGCAATCCACTGAGACTGGATTCATGTACCACAATATAGTGATTGAAATAGCTTAATTGTGAAAAAAAAATATATATATCAAATTTAAAAAGCCTTTCCCATAGCAAATTAAGGAAAAACTGAATGTCTAAACCGTTATTGTGGCTTAGCCACAAAAGGAACTTCATCCTTTGTCCGTGAAACCTGCGTGCATTCCAAACCTGTCCTGTTTGCACAAAATCTGTGTAATGGAGGCAATAAAAGTTTCCGCCTGTAGCTTAGTAACCTACTTGAGGAGAAAAAACATGACGCTATTGTAATTGTTGTATCCAACTACAAAGCATTTTCCTAATGACTGGGATGTAATTCAAGGAGTATGTTGTTGCGTTTTCACATTAATTTAAATAAATTCACTGCTTTTCTTTAATTTTCTCCATCATACAACTCTAAGGACTATAAGTTGCAAAAAAGTAATTTATTCTCAATGAGTTTCATAGTTCTATTTTATTATAAGAAGGATGAAATAAAAAATACTTGTCTGTGAAAATGATAAAGACCTTATGACACTGTACTGAGAACTCCTTTCTGTTTTGATCTTTTTGATTACTTCCTTCACAAGTTTTCATTTAGTCACCCACTTGTGTCCTTAATCCTCAAGGTCCCCTTTAGGAAGCATAATTTTCTGTCTTTTCAGTGAGCAGTAACAGCAACTATTATTGGTATTTTTTGTTACATGCTGAGTTTTATGGCAGGAAGTCAGAAATTCTCCGTAACTTTCTCTGTTGGCCCAATTGACAAAAGTTTTACTGCTGAAGCTGACACTAATGTAAATAGTTAGGTTTCTGTACTGCAGAAATGCCATTATAAGGTTACTAACCTCTTTTCTTTTCTTTCTTTTTTTTTTCCTTCCCAACCTAAAAGCAAAATATCTCTTCCTCAAAATATCTAGCTGGCAAAAATAAAAATAAATTAAATGTCTGTGTCTTGGTAAAAAAATAATTTAACAAGTAAATTACTTTTTTAAAAATAAAAAAAAAAATAAAATCCCACACTATAGTAAATGAGATAACCTTTCGCACACACAAAAAACTCTCCTGTAGCAATTTAGTTCATCAGTGTAAAAGCACAATCAAAAAAATAATAAAAATAGCAAGATACAGGCATTTTAGAACAGCTTTAAGGAAAAGTAATTCTCTTTTCCGAAAGCTCTTCTTTAGAAACTTACTGCACACTAGGAATCCAAAACACAGATTAAAAACAAGTGCTGTGAAACATGACCTCATACTAGAGTTCATGAAAAAATTATTATACAAAAGTCTCTTTGTAAATACCTACATTCTAGCTATGTTTTCTTCTGGTTGCATTCAAGTCAGTTCCCATTCTAGTGCCCTGTTTAATTCGATTATGTGGAGGTTTATTTGCTTGACGGACATAATAGTCAATTAATGCAAACACATGCTAAATCCTGTAACAACTTCTACTCTGATATCCAGGCGAAAGTACCTTTGGTAGTGTCAGCAGTTCACATTCTAAATTTAGACAAAATAATTATCTGAAGAATGATAGGTTTTTATGCATATCAGCAGCCATTCATACAGCAGGATCTGCCATGGTCCATTATGTTTGTAATCCATGGATTACATTCTGAGAACGCATTGACACCAGCAACAGTAACAGCTCCATTACGGCCCATCATCCCAACTAACCAGGAATTTCAAAACATTCTCCTCTGCATTTCTGTGAGCTTCTCTTGCATCTTCCTTTTTACAGATATTTGTAAATAAAATACAAATGAAGTAGGGAAGACACAAAATGGTCCTAAATGATAAATTTTTATAGATGTTAGGTTTTAGGAAACAAAAAGGAAGAGCATCAAATGTAATTCCCTGCTCTACTTACGACATTTAAGGTTCCGGTGATAAAACATCTGCCACCTCACCCTGGTCTGAGGCCAATAAAACCACTCTATTAAAAGAAAGTAAATTGAAATTTCAAGGGGCTGAGTGCTCTTTTTAATAGAAAAAACCAGCAACAACAACAAAAAATTGGTTGTTAATCATGTCAAATCTTTTAATGAAAATTTGTTTTTTTTACAGACGGCAGTCATAATTTTCATTACTGTAATATACATATAATAGGTTCATTTATATAAAAGTAGGGATATCTGACTACCTACTAGTTGTATATTATTTTATCCCTAGTACAGAATAGCTGTTTATTGAAAAATCCTACACTTCATCCTGATGCTTACAAGTCTCAAGATGATCATCTGTTGCTAAATTTCTTACATATAAAAGAAATATACACTTATTATTAATAGTGATTTTTCATTTTTATTGGCACTAGATGATTTTGGAGTCTTTGATAACTACCTGTGAATAGCCTGAACAATGGCTTTATCAGGGGCACTGTGTTCTGCAACAGTGACTGAAAACCAACCCCACATTTGTCAACTTCTGACTCAATATATCGATTCAAAACCAGCATAGGACCCTAACGAGTCATAAAGCCTGATGTCATGTCCAAATCTCCTAGTACCCGTAATAACCCTGAAATTGTCTAAGAGAAAGGCAAATTTCTGAGTCAGTGTGCAATACAAAATACTAATTTCTATCTTATTACCCACCTGTAGAGGAATGACAATATAGCATACAAAGAAGTATTTAATTATTAGTTTATTTACAATTTATCACTCAAAAAGATAGTTTGATTGTTTGATTTTGCTACAATTAGAAACCTTTCCATATTTCCCTAAAATTTCAGGTATTTAGAATCTTTTTATTTTTAATGTAAAGAAATATTCCTTGATAAAATGGTGGCGCAAATTCTTACATCACTTCTTTGTTTTTTCTTGCAGATTTTTTTTCTGTAGCAAATTTCATCCAAATGTACATATAAACACAATGAAAGTAATTGTATGTATCTTAAAGACAGTTTGTCATTTTTATTAAAAGAAATAATCCCTTTATTTACTCTTTTGATGACCTGTTCCAATAATCAAAAAGCAAGTGTTGACTTCAGTTGTTCCAGTGCTAACAGCTGTCTTTCCATTTATTTTTAATGGCTCTGGAACATGTACTTCTTTAAGTCAGCCTTAGTTTCTTCTAAAATGTGAAAAAAAATGCTGTAGAGGTCATACCTATGCATCCAATCAGGTATAATTTTGTAAACTAAGTACTGGAGATTGATTGCAGTCACAGTGCATCCAAGTTGGAGAGCAAAATATTGAAGTATTAGCCTAGAGGTATTGTTTAGTTGTGGTTTTATTTTTGTCTAGTTGTACAGCTGAACTATAGTTGTAATCATTGTGTCCCAAGTGTATTTATGGATATGTTAAGCTATTTTCCCCACTGGAAAAAATACATGACCTCAGAAATTCTGATACTTTCTCACTAAAACTCATAGATTACAGATTTTAAAACATTCATGTAATATGCAGTTAATTTGGAACTGAAAAGCCTTAGTGTTTCAATATATTATTTTCCATCCTCAAGCTTCTCAGGTATAATAGATTCCCCATCTGTGAATCAACCTGTGCTTAAATTGTTGTCCTTAAATCCTCTGGCAATATATGTGATACTTGACAATACATGCAATACTTTCCAAATAATTTTGTGTGTTCTCTGTTGTAAAGGAAAAGCAGGATTGTAAATAGCTCAGTAAATAGGCATAGAGTAGAAAGATATTCATGCTAAAACCAACAGAAGTGGAAAAGAAGACATATATTACTATGAGATACTTCTAAATTCCAAATAACTTTGGCTCATACTGTGTGCATTGCCTCTAAATTTCATGTTGTGTCAGTGCAATAAGGTAGAGGTGCCTTTAGTGCAGTAGCATCCCTTTTCATTGCTTGAAAATTTTGTTAACAAACTTCATCTTTCCATAATGAAGATCATTAAAAAAAACAAAAAGCCTTTATAATAAAGGTGTCATTTTAACAGGTTTTACCTGTAAATACTGTAAGGATTCCATATGCATAGAATGAACTACTATTCCTGACTGAGGTCCACAGTGTGCAATACACATTAGATTCTAGTGTTCCTACATGAAAGAAAATAATTTTTTTATCTTCTAGAAATATAGGGTTAGGGGTAATACAGATACTATAACACTCATAAGAATGAAAAATCCTTATAAAATATACATATCATATTTTCTTTTTATTATAATTTTGTGATCAGTTGACATTCTAATTCTGTTTATTGATCTGCAAATTTGTACTGCCTGCTCAAAATACATATTTTAGATAAAATGCCTTGGTTGATGGTTATATCTCTCTACCTGTTAAAGACGAAAACCTTTATTGTATTTCTGAATCTGTAATTTATTTTTCTTACAGTACATTAACCATAAATGCATTTATAGTCTCTTTTAATTTTTTAGACTCCCGATTTCATTACCAACTAAAAATTTGAAAGATTCTAGGATTAGCCCTGATTAAGTTACAAAGTTTGTCTGTATATTTTTCTATCATTCAGAGACCATATATATAAAGTACATATATATATAAAAATGCATATAAAGTGCATATATATAAAGTATTACATTTATCAATTACTAGATACATTTAAAAAACACGCCCAGAATATGTAATTAATATGTTCATCAGTTTTACAGAACTAAACTCAAGCTGAAAGGCAGCACTCTCTGCTTTTAACTCATTTCATTCTCTGCTTTTTAAGTAACCATTGTCCCTTTGAAGAAAATAATGTAAGTTTTCTACTGGGGAAAAAAAAAAAAAAAAGAATTTCTGACTTCTGACACACTTAAGTCTTTTAAATCTTTAAAATCAAAGCAAACTAAGAAAAGGATAAATAAATAGTCCACTGCTGAGTCTGCATGGTCGAATAACAAATTATATTAAAAAACAAGAAACTTTAATTAGCTGGCCTTGTATCTTCAAGAGGTTAGTGCGTACAAATTGATAAGTCTTCCTAACAGATTCAACATAATGTAAAACTTCACTGCAAGAACTTTTGAGCTGTTGGGTAGCAAGAAATGCCTCTTTCTTAAGAGGGTCTTTACCTGTTTAAAAAAACCCCAGAATTTCAAATTATTTGCTTTTATGACAATCCAAATGTACTAATACAAAAGGACTTGGAAAAGATTCTACAAAGGCTTAAATGTCAAAAAAAGACTAGGGAAAATGTGAGCCTGCTGCTGAACAGGGCAGGGGAACTCGTAGTAAATTATATAGAAAAAGCCAAGGATTTCTTTCAATGTTTTGTTTGCCTCAGTCTTTACCTGCCCTTCAGGTACCTCAGGCCCCTGAGACCAGAGACAAAATCTGGACTTAAGAAGACCTTTCCTTGATGAAGGATGGCCAAGTAGGGACTTCTTCAACAAACTGGATATACAGAAGTCCATGGAAGCCTGATGGTTTGCACTCATGACTGCTGAGCAAGGTGGCTGATGTTATTGTGAGGCCACTCAGTTAACTTTGAACAGCCATGGCAAGTTGGAGAGGCTCAAAAGACTGGAAGAAAACAAATGTCACTGCTATCTCCAAACAGAGCAAGAGAGATGATTGGAAGAAATACAGGCTGGTTAGCGCCACCTCAGTCTCTGGGAAGCTGATGGAGAAAATACCACAGAAAAGCATTTCCAAATACATAAAGTACAAAAAGGTGATCAGGAGTAGTCAGCATGGTTTTATAAAGGGGAAATCAAGCTTAACTAACTTGAGAGCCTTCTACAATGGTGTGACACCCTTGGTGGATGAGGGAAGAGCAGTGGATGTTGATCATCTTGACTTTAGTAATGCTTTTGACACTGTCTGCCATAACATCCTCAGAGACAGGATGACAAAGTACAAGTGTTCAGTCAGTTGGAAAGAAAAACAGCTGAACCACTGGGCCCCGAGTGTAGAGATCAGTGGCATAAGCTCCAGTCAGAAGCCAGTCACTGGAGCCCAAGCATCAATACTTGTGCCAGTATTGTTTAACGTCTCCATTCATGACCTGTATGTTGTGACAGTATACACTCTCAGCAAGTTCACAGGTGGTGTAAAACTGGAACGTCTTGTTGATGTATCAGAGTTGTGAGGCAACTCAAAGGAAATTTGACACACTGGAGAACTGGGTTGAGACAAGTGTCATGAAATTCAACAGATGGAAATACAAAGTTCTGCACATGGGGAGGACTAACTCTAGATACCAGCAAATGCTGAGGGCCATCCAGCTGGAAAGCAGCTTGAACCTGGGGATGGAAACAAACGGACCACGAGCCATTCTGACAGCAGCATCCTATGCTATGCTAGAAAGAATCTTGCCAGCTTGCCTAGCAGGGTCATCCTTCCTCTGTTGTAGGTTGATCCTATCTGGACATCAGTACCACCGAGCTGTTCCTCAGCTGGACCAGGGAGAGAAAATATAATGAAAGCCTCATGGACTGAGATAAGGGCAGGGAGTGATCACTCAGCAATTGTCATCACTGAAAACAGACCTGACTAGGGATTGTTACCAATCTAAATTAGAGCAGGGTAATGACAAATAAAATCAAATCTTAAATCACCTTCCCCCACCTCTTCCTTCTTCCAGGATCAATTTTACCCTCAAATTCTTTATCCAAGAATCACTACCACTGTCACTGGTGGGCTTGGCCTTGGCCTGCAGCAGGCTGTTTTGGATCCAGCTGGCATTGACTCTATTGGATATAGGGGAAGCTTCTAGCAGCTTCTCACAGAAAACTTGTAGCTCCTCTAATACAAAAATTTTGCCATTCAAACCCAATACATCTTCTCAGCCCTAGTTAGGTGACTTCTGGAGTACTATGTCTGGTTACAGATTCTCCAATACAAGAAAATTATAGACTGAATGCAGTGAATACAGTGAAGGGCCACAAAGGTGATTAATGGATTGGAGGATCTGATATATGAGGACTGAGAGATTTGGAACTGTTAAGTTTGGAGAAGAGAAGGTTCAGGAGGATTTTATCAATGTGTATAAATGTCTGATAAGAAATGAAGAAGAAACTTTCTCTGTACTGGCCAATGACAAGACAAGAGGCAATGCACACAAATACAAACTCATTAAATTCCATCTGAAAACAAGAAAACACTTTTTTCCTCTGAGAGTGCACACTGGCACAGATTTTCCAGAGAATTTGTGAAGTCTTCATCTGTGGAGATATTCAAAATGTAACAGGACATGAGCTGGGCCACATGCTGTAGCTGACCCTGCTTTTAGCAGGGAGATTGGACTAGATCATTTGTAAAGGTCCCTGCCAACAAAAAAGATACCATAGTTCCATTAAAAAAAATGCCTGGCATGTGTTTATGGAATGATCTGTGGTTATAATCATTAGTGCAATACAATAGGAGTGGATCTAAGAAAACAACATAATTGGTCATGGTGACCACATATATCAGGGCTGGGGCCTGGCCTAATTCTAGTCTGATTCCACAACCCAAATACATGTAAGTGGCTAAAGAATACTGATCTCTTGAAGTTCTTCATCACTCCATTTCACTTGACCAAAGAGGAATTTATTTCCTGTGGTCCAAAACCATTGCATGACACAAATCAATGATTAGTAGCCACAAATGACTAAGTGATTTGCTTCAGAAGAGTGTTTCTGACCAGAAATAAAATACCAGTGCTAATTCATGTGGTAGAGCACTTTTAGTTACTTATTGTCCTACTAATAATAATTTAGACTGTCATCAGATGAAGGAGGTGTGAATACAACACGTATGAAATTCGGGATAGGTACAGCTGGTGTGTGTAGGGCAGCATAAATGAACACGTCTCAACAGTTCAGGTGTTGCTTTAGTAGAATATTTCATTAGCATCTGAAGTAATTCGTTTGCGTATTACAGGTTTATCTTTGCTATTCAATAATTCAGACTGCCTGTGTCTTAACCATGCTATAAACCAGAAGACTCAAAGGGGACAGAACCTTCTCATATCTATTCTCTATCAGCAGACTCTGAGGCAAGATTGCACATAATCACTAAGAGATCCTGAGAGCTGATATATCAGTAGGTTGTGATGAGGCTAGGAAATAAAATTAGTGGCATAGTATGATTGCCCTAGGTAGTTTACAGTCTAAAGTATCTTTCCTGCAAGCAGCTCTACATATGAACAGGCATTAGACGCCTATAGGATCAAAGTTTGATAGATAAAAAGAAAAGGTAGAAACCACTAAGAAGCCTCATTTGCTAAACGTTATTAAAAATTTATTTAGTTCACCATTTTTTGTGGTCTTATATGGAAATATTGACTGTATCAATTAAGTATATTTGTATTTAAAAGAAAGTAACACATTGCAATCACTTTCACATGAGGATTGCCAAATACTTTCAAGAACCTTAAAGGTAAGGAGGCTGTTAGACAAAGTAGAGTAAAATTGTTAAAAAGACATACCTATACATTAGCTAAAAATGTTTTTATCTTAGTCAGATCACTGTGTTAGCTTCTATTAAATCTGAAGTGGTCTGTTCCTTTTTATGTCAGGTGTGATAGATTTACACAGATAAAACTTTCCCCAGCCATTTCTTCAGTGACTACAAGAGGTGATTTAAGAAGGAATCACTGTGTTTGTATTGGAAAGTAATTCATTTTCCATGCTATGGTCCCAGCAAGGGTTCTGATCTCCTGCAATGATGTATGATCTCTCTGTAATGTGGGCTACTAAGGGGAAAATACAAACCAGAAACTATCAGACTTTCCAAAACTATGTTTCAGACTTTAGCTAGGGGAGAAACTCATGTAGGTCTTAATCCAGCAGATCAAACTAGTGTAGACATAGGATGTTGAAAAAAGAAGACTTTGGCAGAAATCAGTGCCAAATATAAGCTTTTGTTTTGATGTTTAAATTTAAGATGTGCTAAACATCTTGAAAACAATTATTGGTGATTAGTTCAATCTGCTGGTTCCTGAAAGATGCAGATGGTACAGCACTAATGACAGTAATTACAGTTCAGATACTTTAAATCCACTTGCAATGTACGCACTTTAAAAACTTTTATGAATAAGCGAGATTAAAAGTGTCTGTGCGAAAATAATCTGTCCTATATCCTGTTTAACAGAGAATTTAGCTGAATATCCTTAGAAATTAGGCACATTAAATAAGAAGTAACGTGTTTGAAATATGCATAGAATGGGCACATGTAAAGAGAATGGACTCCTCGGTACAGTTTTGGTTTTGCATGGGGTTTGTCATGACTATAAATACAGCATTGATGCAAGCAACTGAACTCTTTTGAGTGTGATTTATAACAATGTAAAAATGCTCTCATCTGCTATTCTGGGTGCTGTTATTTGAAGTAACAATTCAAACAACATCAGCAGTACGAATGTGAGGTGAATAAGGCTTCTGCAAAACCATCACATTAAAGTGGAATGAATTACATCTCTTTTTTGGAAAGATTTCTTTCTCAAAGAGTTTTAATTCAACCCGGGGAAAAAAAAAAAAAGGCCTAAGTATTTAGGTTGAAACATATCAGGGGTCAGATTCGGTCACAGAAGAAGATGATGCAATCTTAATAAAGAAGCAAAGTCAAAGTCAGCACTAATTGGATGTACATACATTTAAGATCACAGATGCACAAACCGAGTTGCTGATTCAGTGCCCATTTTAGTTAGTGTGAAAGATCAAAAGAAGAATTTAGCCAGCTATATGGTGTAGCACAATACAACAATGAGGCAGCAAGGAAAACATTTTATAAATTTCTGCCTAATAATATTCAGACGTTTCTTGAGGGAAGTACCAACAAAACCCAGAACCAAGCTAGAAAGACAAAAATGTTTGCTAAGGACACCCTCAAAGGAAACTTAAGCTATAAACTTTAAGAGTTTGAATTCATGAAGAGGAATGTATTATTACATATTTTATACATTATCTTATGTTTAACGTCAGCATGCAGAAACTAATAATTTAATCTAAACAATTGAAATATCAGTATTTCAAAGGCCGTTTCATAAAACTATGTGTATTTTCCGCTTAAAGCCTTAATTAAATCAGTATCAAAATATTTCATGAAATTAAGCCATTAATTGGTTTATATTCTTTACTGGTTTTTATTCTTTTACTATTGTAAACCACTGCTTTGTCATCTGTATGATTTTTTTTTCGTGGAGATCTGTCCTCTCTAAGCATTGAAGAAGGTTTTAGGATGCCTACGACAATATAAATAGCAGTTCAGTAAGTGTGGAGGAAGCTGTTTCACCTTGAACCTTCTGTTAGTCACTTCCCAGCTGGATGCCTCATGGGTGGTTTACCTTACTGGTAATTTAGCCTCAGCAGAGAAGGTCTATTTTTCCTGCTGTACTTCAAGTTATGCTTTATCTTTGACCTTAGACTGACTCATTAGTTACCTTTTTTCTCCGCAACAGATGGTTCTAAATTGTTGAACATATACAACTTAGCCCTTACATCATTTTGTGATAAAGCATAATTGTTCCCAGCACTGATAATAATATGGTGTTCTATGTCTACAAATGGGAAAATATTTCAAGTGTCTGTAGTGACACTGATTCAGTATTTGTCTGTGTGCAAACCCCCTTTTGCTCTCATCCAATTAATGCATGCTCTGCTTTTTACTGAGGGAATGGGTACTGTATCCATTTCACACAAGGATTCACTGAGGTAAGGAGAACCCTAGTGACTTTCCTGAGGCCATGTAGTGACACAAAAAAAACATGGCTAAAAGTACTTTTCCAAATTGCTGTTATTTTTTTAACAACGGTCACTTTTATTAGTCAGAATCTGCCCAAGTGCTTCGTAGAATTTTTAACTACATACACCAAAGTGTGTGTGTGTGTGCATGTGTAAAGAGTTTCTGTATGCAATTACATTTGTACTTCTTGTGAATTTATGTGACCTTTTTTTCTTGCATTCCAGTTAAATGTAAACTGTGTGATATTTTAGATTTAGGATTGTTCTTCCTGCAAGAAAAAAACTACCCCTGAAAAAAAAAAAAAAAAGAACCAAACAGAAACCATAAAACAAAGCCCAGCAAATCCACAAACAAACAACAAAACAATTATTGAAGTCCAAAGTGATGGAAATGATCTAAAAAAAAAATCAAAAGGTATCTATCTCAAAGTGTATGTAATAAAATACACTGCCTTTTCATGCAAGGATATAGAATATTAATACTGGTAGATTTTTTCTCTTCTGTGTGTTTTGAAGAGCAACAATATAATATTGTTGCAAAAGGATATGTTAAGTAGACAATTCAAAGAATGAAAAATGGAAGCTTTCATTCAGTCTGTGTGAGCTAGAGAGAAATGATGGATCTGTGGCTTAGTCCTAAGGCTACGCCAGTGCTGTATTGGCTGTGAAGGGTATCAGAGGAGCTGCTGCCTTTGTTAACATTTCCAGAACCATGTACATTTTGATCATGCAGCCATCTCTCCCCACCAACCTTTTTACCTTCAACTTCAGGTACTTCTTCTGTGTCTGTACAGCAACATGGAACCAGCACTGAAATAACAGCTGAATGAGAACAAAATATATAGAAGAATTTAATCTTATTTGATTCTCATATAAAATTGGAGATTAATTGTGGATATTACATCATGTGGGCCTGAAATATATTCAGACACATCTTTATATAAGGATCATACATATAAAATTTCATAAATGAAGTTCATATTTTTCTCATACTATGTAAACTAATAACCAGTTTAATCAGACAGTACTGGCTGAAATTATGTATGTTGTTCTTTAAAATTAAACATTAGGGAAATAAGCTCTTGGTACTGGTAACTTCCACTTACAAGAACACAGTCAGGATGTAAAAGTAACTTAGGAATTTATCCAAATCACTAGGTCTCACTGGAAAGAAATATCGTACATACATACTTTTAGTTTTTCACTTTTGATCATATAGCTGGCAAACAAAGCATATCTCCCATATGACCCCAGTATCCCTACATACTAGAAACGCTGGAGGGAGTCAGCTGCAGAAGGGAGAAGTCAGAAGGAAAATAAACTGTCTCTCCAATGTAGAACTGTGTTTCTCGAAGTTCAGGTGTTGGAATGCACAAAGGAGCTTTAGCAGTAGTGGACAACAATGTTGTTTTATAGATAGGGTAAAATAGTAGATTACTTATAAATTAATGACAAATGTAAACATAACTACCCACTGAAAACACTGGTTGAGTAATTTTGACTCAACCGGTCAAAAGGAGGTAGGGGAAAGAGGAAGACAATAAGAAAGAGGATTCCTGGGGAAGCTTCCTAAAGGAACTTAGTTCTTTATAAACTGGAAAACAAAAGCAGAAAAATATGCAGCTCAGAGAAAAGCTAGAAAACAAGAAAACAGGAATTTAAATGTATGGCAGGTGCAGTGTGGTGTTCCAGCACAACCAATCTGGCAACACAAACATCCTTGTGATTTTTGCTTACTGGCTAATAAGACCCTTAAATTTCAGTTTCTATGCCAGCTTATTTGTTCTTTAATATAAATATGCTTTTGAGAGAGTCTCTATTTGTGAAAATTCTCATATGAGAGCAGAATCTATCAAATCTTAGGGAAAAGTAAGCCTTAAAACACCTTCTCACTGCTGCTTTACTGTTAATCCTCTAGCTATTTCCAGACCAGGATCTGTTCTAATGCAACCCAGTTAAAAAAGAAATTCTGAATACTTCATGTCATTTTCGTCTATAATATAAACAAAATATCTGTGCTGAAATATAGGAGAAAAGGTTCTGTCCAAAATCATATTTTTTAAATGATGAATTTTGGCTTGCAAGTATTTACAAAAACACTGCAACACAGGAATTTCAAAAGGTATTTAAATAAGTGACAAATCAAGCTTAAGTCCATGTAAAACCAGGACTCACTTTTTGGTACTTATTTCCAATCAGAACAATGTACTTTTTTTCTCAAACATTTCTCATTATTATTTTATCATTTTACTTTGGTCCAATATTGAACGTCAATCTGTTACTGAACTATTATAAAATTAACTTAAAAGTTAGTGAACATTGCAACTAAGATTGTTCCCAAAATAAGGAACTTCCTGCTATTTTAGCTTTTACTAAACCCAGAGAAAAAGAAAGATATTCCTTCGTTGTTTAATATTCTTCTTCCTCTCTCTTTCTTCCATTGCTGTTTCTGCCTTTCCCTACCATAGCCTCATCACTTTGGTTTGGTTTGGTTTTTTTTTTTTTTTTTCAATTAGGCTTTAAAATATTAACTTCTATGCAGTCTGTTGGATTCACAATACATTTGGAATTCAACGAGGAGGTGTCTATTTTTGCATTGCAATTGATTCGCTTATTTGGACATAGAGCTAGATATCAAGCTTTTTAACTTTAAGTTGGAATTTTCTTTTTTTTTTTTCTCACACCAAGACATTACTTTGCCTTTAATATATACTTCTCACTTCTGCAGGCTTCTTTATTATTCCAGTCACACTTATCTTCTCCAGTTTTCTTTTCTCCTGTCTAATCAGCACAATAGAGTTCAGCCTCTAGCCTGCTTAACAAACACCTGTATAAACTATATAAAAAGTACACATAGAACAATATGTTAACAAAATACTCCTGCTCTGAATGCTGGCAGTCAGTTCAGAGCCTCAACTGGTTTGAACACCCAAATACAGAATTAATTTCCCACTGGCTTGGTGCAATTGTCAAAGTGTTTCACGTTCAGTCCTCAGTCTGGACCTAAGGGAATGCATTCAGGTTTGCAGCGGGGAGTCCCATAGTGGTATCTAAAGATTAGAAGTTATGAGAAGTTTGTTTATCAGCGTGTGTAACAATGGTGAAAAGGTTCAGTGCAGCTCTAATTAAAAAAAGCCTTGGGAGGATTTGTTTTGTTTTGTAAAACTGGTGTGACATTTGTTAGATAGCTGCTTCATAGTGCAATATTTTATTTGGCTTTATTTTAGCATTTCAGCTAAATATTCTGCTATAGATACAGAGTTTAGAAGTAAGCTAATTGAACAGCTTTTTTCACACACACCTCCCAAAATAATGGGGATTTGGTCATCTGATTCATCATAATTTTTAGATAAATTTTCCTTCAATAAATCTTTTATGTGAAATTTGTAGATGTTGAAAAGTAATCAAAGTCATGACTAAAAAATTCAACCACTTTCACTTCAGTTGCTTTTCTTGAGAAACTATACAATAGATTACATAGCAGATTTTTCTGGTACTGAGCTTAAATTTTTGTTTTAAAGCTCCATTCTCATATGTGGCCCCTTTGCATTGTAAGACACACATAAATTTAAAACATCAAATGTGACTACCGTTCAAATATTTATTTGTATTTATGGAGTTTATTTAGGTATTTATCCTGAAAACATTTGTGCATGTCCATAGGTTTTCCTTTAGAAGTAAAATAGGAAGCAGTCAGAAAGGTTACACAGTGCAAGATTTGCCTGCATGAGTGGAGTTTATGCCACAAGGAGGGAATCTTGTATGAATTTAGGAATTTTTTTTCAACTCTCTGCACCTCTTTTGCTTAATCAATGTCTACTGAGTGGATTGTAACTCTGTGCACCTCTGTATAATTCTGATATTTCTAGAGGCTTCCATAACGCAATTGATAATTCAGAATGAAGGTTAAAAGTGACAACATACATAGTTTTATCATTTGTTTAACTAATTTCACTATGTAAAAGGAATTGCTTAGGCTGATTAAAAAACAGAAGCCAAGTTCTCTCTTTTCCTAAGAGAGTACTCGGGTTGACTTACTAATTGTATTCATTGTTTTGAATATCCTTCATGTGCCTTTCTATTCCTTTCTTTACATGAAAACATTTCAATACTTTTCCTACTTTACTAATAATAACTTTAATTATTAAATGGTTTTATATGTCTGTTGATGGAAGACGATACACCATAAATGTATACAAAATATCTAAATGCTTTCAGAAGTTGGTTATGACTATTGAGTGCTTCTGGTTTGGGTTTTGTTAGGGGTTTTATTATTATTATTATTATTATTATTATTATTATTATTATTATTATGGGTTTGGGGTCTTTTTTTGATCCAAATGACAGTGTCATTCAGTTGTCTTAAAGTTCACCTGAGGTGACATTAAAAGGAAAGAAAAAGAATATATGTATTTATTTTGGTTCATCTTTTCTTATTAATGTTGCCCTGTGGTTTAAGTATTATGGAGTAAAAATCACCTCTGTCACTCAGTGGAAAGCAGCCTAGAAAACCAAGATGTTAAGTTCTCTAGAAATGTACATAGTTTTCTTAACAGAAACTGCACCTTTCACTTTGTCCTTAGTATAACCCCCTTTCACTCTGTCCTTAGTATAACCCCCATACCTGTAAAATGAGACTGGCCAGGAGCAGATTTTACATCACAACTAATAACTTTTTCTGCTGAATTCATCAGTGAAATTGTTTTGAACAAGGATTTTCTCCATAAGGGTACTGTACAGCATTTATATTTATTGTGGGCACTAGGAATTCATGAGGACACTTTCTGGCTGACAGGATGGACACAGTGCATTAGAATAATAGAATCATAGGATGGTTAGAGTTGGAAGGGACTTTAAAGATCACCAAGTTCCAACCCCTCTGCCATGGGCAGGGACACCTCCCAGTAGAGCAGGTTGCTCGAAGCCCCATCCAACCTAGCCTTAAACACTTCCAGGGATGGATTTCCATGCCTTTCAATAGCTGATGCAATGAGGAATGAGTCCTGCCAATTCCTACTAGTTAGTACAGCTTTCAGACAGGCATCCTGTTGAAAGATCTCTCTGATCTCTGTAACATGACACCTTTTGTCATTATGTAGTTATCTTTTTAATGTATGCTAAATAATGCAGGAATTTGGGATAAATCTCTCCACGTCCAGCTCAGCTGCATGGATTAACTCTCAACAACTTTTGAATATCATACTTAAATGTCATCAGAAAAACATTCTGATGATATGTAATTTACAGACAGATTTTAAAGTTTTAAGTTTATGATTGAGCTTCTTTCTTTTAATATCAAAAATACACACCCCACCTCTAATGTGCCTCTGCACCTGCTTTTCTTTTTCTTTCTTTTTTTTCTGGATTTGTATTATTACACAGTCAAAATCTTTTATACGAGGTACTCCAATAAGTGTTAATCCCTTTAAATCCTCCATTTCACCCACCCACACACTTAGGGCCCAATCTGCTCTGGTTTCATGCATTGTTTGTACTTAAAATCTGCGGATGTTCCACAAAAATATCTAATGCAGCAAAATCTGCAAAGCATAGAGTAGTCTTGGTCATTGTAGTACATTGACTCTATGCAATCGTTTTATCTGTAATTAAGCACTATCAAAAAAAGCACACTTTTTTTACCCTCCGAAGGAAAGTGGTGTTTTTTAATCTTAATTACTTAAATAAATATGCCCTAGTTAGAAAGCAGTTTAATATCTTAAAATAGGTAAATACAACATAACTTTTGCTACATGTGGATTGTAATAAAAAACGTATTATTTATTTTCCCAGTCCAAAACTAGCATTTTACAAGCTTACTATTTGTTTGAAAATATTTTGAAAACTACTTACAATCAATATTTTTAATGTAGATGTCACTAAGGAAAACCCTAGTCTTAGTTCTGCCTGATTAGATAAGCAGAGGCTGATACAGTGGCTCTTGAAAGCTGTAGAAATATAATTTTCAGCTTGGAAACTTATAATAATGCAGGACTTAGGGAAACTCATGAAAAGGACCCAGAATTTTTCCTTATTGCCTTATGTAGCAGTTTGTAAGAAAATCTGTCATTGTAGAACCCCATCACATTTGACCATGACACTTTGGAACAGCTCCTGTAATGGTCTATGTTGATTAATGTGAATACAAGATGTTAAAGTATAAGCTTTATTTAGTAGATATGTAAGTATATTCTTTGTTTAAAACAAAACAAAACAAAATAAAACACCACCACCCCCCCTAAAAAAAAATAAACAAAAAAACAACCCAAACCAACCCAACCAACCAACCAAAGGAAAGAGTACCAGAAATTTTCAGGTGTATTAAACAACATTTTCTGTTTTAGAGCCTTTAGTCTGTGAAGATAAAAGTAATTTTGCAGAGCAAATTGGGTCACAGACTGATGGGGGAAATACCAAGAGGCTGAAATCCCTACACGCTGTCCTCTCTGTTCCTGCTTATGATTTACACACTTACTTTCCTCACTGTCCATCTATCCTTATCCCATATTAAGGCAAGGTATCTGCCTTCAGAAAGAATAAAAAAGTTTGAATCACTGCTCTCCAAATTTTCTAAATGCAAAAGCAAAAAACCTGACATTAATATAAAGAAAAAGGTTTTTCATTATTAGCACCTAATTGAAATGGTTCTCTAGAGGATTATATTAAAGACAATTTAGGTCAGGTCCGCAATTACCAATGTAGATATTATTTTCAGCGTTGTACCATACCCATGCTGAAATTCATATTCTGTGCTCTGGCTTTCCATTATTTGAATAATTCACCCCTTTTTATTTGTACAGTTTAATTCAATGATAACATGTCCATTACTTATTATCATAGGCTATTTGTCATATTTTAGTGGAACATAATAACACACTTTTCAAGTGGAGGTTATGCTAGGCATTCAGTCTGTTTCAGAGGTTGTATAATCATTTTCTTTCTCCTTAATGGCTATGCTTAGTTTTATGGCCTGAAAACGTGTCTTAATTCTGTTTTACTTTCTAGAGTGGAATAGTAAAGCTGGAGGTGGAGCTGTAGGCAAATTTTTATATATATCAAATTAAACAGAATTTTTGGTTTTATGCTGGTTTTAATGAGAGGCTAGAGAAAAAAAAATATTTCATTTGAGGTACTGTGGGGAATTCTACCTTAAATTAACGCAATTTTTAGTGGTAGAATTGAAGAGTTTTTTTGGGTTGGGAAAGCAAAAAGTGTATATTAAAGTGGAAGAAGGAGCTGAAGGTCAAAGGGTAAACTGATGCAGCACATCTGAATCTAAGAGTGAGCCCCATGATTTGTTTCAGAGTAGCGGGAATGGGGATCTAAGGCAGGGCCCAGTTTTAGAGGGATGGTTTGAGATACTGGCTATCTAAATGTTATGTAAGATTTATTTTTCTGCCTGGTATTATCCTGTATGCCTGAAAAGCATTTAAACCTTAACTTCTCAATTTTAGAGGTCCTGCCATGCGCTAGGAGATACAACACCCGTGGATTTTCTTGGCCTGGGACATAAAGGATTGCCTCTAAGCGGGTTAGGATGCTGACCCTCTCTCTAGCATGCTTACTGGGTTAACAAGTCTAGAGCAGTATGAAGAAAGCATATTTTTGGTTTTCCTGGGGTGGCCTTTATTAGGACTGTCAAGAACTCTCGTCTCTTGCCAAGATTTCTTGTACTTCCTATTACCGGGCACAGGACCAGGACAAAGACTCAACAGATATCCCAGGCCCCGGTAGACCCTCCAAAGGAAGGTGCCATAAATGAGTCTGGCCCCTAAGGCTGCTTCTATAGTCCAGGAACATTTGTAAAGTTACCGAAATGTATTTTGAAGATTATGATTTTGTCTATATTATACTCTATCTTTCATTTGAGCTCAGTGTCTTGGGTTAGTGTTCATTTCCATAAATAATAATAATAATAATAACAACAATAATAATAATTAGAAGTGTCACAAATTTATTTACTGAGATAATTAAAGCTGTGATTTGTCAAAAGCTATCATTTTCCAATTTTGTAAATACTATTGCATTCATCCACCCATAGGAAGAATACTGATGAAATCCCAGCTATTAATCTTTCTTGCTTTATATAATTAACACAGAAGTTTCCTTCCATCACTTTTCAGCCATTGACAGTGATAACACTTCTTCAGCTGGCAAGAAAGATGTCCTTTAGAACAGTGCATCGCATGCAAGAAAACTTCAAAAGAACTGTGTTTTATTTTTATGGCAGAGGATCAATAAAAAGAATTATCGTCAGTACTGTTGCTTTGTCTTGAAGGAATACAGCAGCATGCTTGTGACAAAGGAGGGCTAAGTTTTCTGCTTCTAAAAGAAGCAGACAGAAAGCAATAGTATTAACAATTCAGATTAATCAATTCATTAATTTATTTCTGGAAGAAAATATGGGAATTTATATGTGAAATATAAGAATTACATAGCTGACTGACATTTAGATAAATAGCAATTCATTGAGAACTGAATCAAAAACTGAATGAAAAAGAAATCACCTTGAGACTTTGCCTTGTCTTTCAAAAATTATCTTGATCATTAGTTTCAAAAATCTGCAACTGAGGCCAGCCTCCAGAGCACACACAGGATTTTTTAAGATTTTAATAAACCAGACATCCATTAAAAGTATGATCAAGTGCAACTTGCTGTTTAATACTGGTCATAGAACTTACCTAGAAATTACTGAGCCCCTTGATTCCATGCTGAATATATAACTTTCAAGTTGACAAGGGCCAATTTATCTCTTGCAGACTTAGCAATCTAAATTCAAGGTTGAGTTTTAACCTAGGATACTTTTCTCCTCCCCATTTTCTCACTTGTATATATTATAATGACATAAATTACACTTCCAAAATTAATATTTCTCACCCATGTGCTAAAGGCAGAGCCTACACTCCTTACTTGGACTAGCGGTATAGTTAGATGTTCTAGTGATATGAAATTCATCATATTATTCTGCTGGTTCTGCTGCTATATGATTATTACAGTCACATTACAAATGTTTCTCTTCTCACTTGTTTGAGCTACGTTTTCAAATTCCTTATTATTACTACACTGTATTTTTTAATAGATTTAGGAGACTAACTGTAAAAAAAAAAAAAAAAAAAGCCAAGGAAGCTACGCTTCATCTCCATAACATCTGTTTGATCAAACAAAATGGACTGAACTTCATTAATCTCTCATTATAATGCATTTTTTTCACTTTCCAAATCAATCTTGAATGTCATTTTCTACCCTTTTCAATTTATCTTAAGCATTTTAAAATACGGAAGTCAGAAACAGGTATATCATTCCGTTAACAGCCTTCCTCTGTCATCCTGGAAAATTGGTTTAGAGCAATGAAGAGCATGAAACATTCCATTGTACAGTCCTTAGTCTCATCCTGCCTGGCTGCCATGTAACCTTGCTCTTGGACAGGCTGAAACTGCTTGTGAGCAATTAGAAAGTGATAACTTGGCAGAAGACCAGCCCTCGTGATTACTTTTGCATGGGCTTCTGAGGACTTACCCTGGGCATTCCAGAACCTGGGCCTTGGCCAGGCTTGTCCTCATCAGGCAATGCAGAAATGTATACGTGCCATACTCTCTTCTTCTCCTAAGTATGGTTTTCTGTTCTATAGAGGGACCTCTGCCTTCCTTCCTTGTAGCCCCCTCCCCTATGATGATTCTGATTTTCTCACTCATCTTGATAATTTCACTTCTGATAAAGTGCATAAGTGCATCCCAGGCACTATGGTTATAGCTTGTCCTCGTTGCCTGAAGTTATTTTAGGTCTGGAGATTAGTCATTCATCTCCTGCAACCAGCTGTATTATTGATCACCCAAGGTTTATATCAACACACAAAAAATCAATGTGTCCTGAGCCAACCCAAACAAGTTCACTCTTAGTCACTAGCTTGAGATGCATATCTCATTTTTATATTGGTCCTGCAGAGAGAAAGATCACGGTATTGTTTCTGCTTGTGTTTGTACAAGCTGAATGACCATGAGAGAAGATAGCAGACAAGGCTATCAGATGACCATATTTACAATCAGTAATTCATATTCACATATCAGAAAATATTAAATAAATCTAAGACAGAAAATTATTTCTTTACATGTTAATAATATTTTTCTCCAATATAGTAAAAGTTTTCCCATAATCAGAGAATCATTGAGGTAGGAAGGGATGTCTGTAGACCACCTAGTATAACTCCTGCTCAGGGCAAGGTCACCTACCACAGGCTGCTCACGACAGTGTACAGTCAGGCTTGGAGTATCTCTAAAGACTGAGATACCATAACGTCTCTGGTGTAGCAGTTAGTACAAATTAGGCCTAGTTGACAACAATGATAGCACACCAGGATTAGTCTCCACACTGTCTTTTGGTCCCAGAGTTCAACAGCTGGCACGCTGTTCCAGTATTGAACCACCCTCACAGGAATAAAGCCTTCTTCTAATGCTTAAATGATTTGGGTTTTTTTTATATAAATGTTTCAATTTGAGCCCATTGCCTCTTGTCCTGTGACAGGGAATCGTTGGGAAAAGTCTGGCAATGTATTTTTACTCCTCACTGCTAAGAGGGAGAATGGTAAGATACCTCAGTATTTTGTCAAATCCTTTCATCATCCAAATCTAAATTTTGATTTAAAATCTGAAATAGTCAATACCGTCTTCTAAACCCCTCATGTTATTTGAAACGATCAAACCAGTTTACAGTTCTGGAGAGCTAAAGATCTTCTGCAGCTCACTATAGCTTCTGGCATGACCTTATCAGAGACTTTTTAAAAGTCAAATAAATTAAGGTATTTAATTAAGCAGTCACTCTCTCTTTCTGCCACACATTTATACATCCTTGATAGATTATAATAACTAAACATTTGCTCCTTATAATATCTCAACCTTCAGTCTATTGTTCTTCATTACTCAAATAAGGAACAAGCATCAGATAAGCTTTCTTCTTTTCTTTTTTTTCCCCACATGTTATCTCTCTGCTTTGAAAAGGCCTAGAACTTTACAGTAGCATCCAGTACCACATAACAACTGCAGATGCCATTGTCATCATCCTGCTCATTCTGTTGACACCTACACTATTACCCAGATGTTGCAGGTTCCAAAGTCTCTGTGAACCTCACCTGCAACTCACATTGCTTTGAGCAGCAGGGCTCAGTTGCCATTTTCACGTGTTCAAAGCTCTTCCTTTGAGAAGGGACTTTCAGAGAAAGGAGAAGGAAATGGTAATTACCCTCCACCAGGGTGACTGATTCCCCCTTGCACTTCTAGGGTCTTGCAAACTTCATCTATGTCAGTAATCACCTTTTCCTTTGTTTCCTCTTTTTTTTTTTTTTCATTTGTGGTTTGTATCAGAAAGACATCTCTTCAGCAATGATGGACACGTGTTGTTTAAAGACTAGTTCTTTCAGCCATGTCTTAGTCATTTTCCAACTTGCTTCTACATCAAGCCATCACAACAAGAATTTTAAGGGCTTTCCAGTTAATTCAGAGGAAATACTGGCATTACTTAGTCATACTTTGCCACATTTACAAGAGATGAATATATTAGAATTAACCAAGTTTTAATGTATAAGGTATCTAGAGTTAATATATGTTCTTAGGCATCCTTATAATTGCACCAAGTACTGATAAAGATGTATAACTACAAAAGGTTTTATATTTTTAAGCTAAACGAGTTTAGAATGTAACAGGAGTGTCCAGAGATATGTAACATGCTCTGGAAATGTTGGAGTTGAATGTGACATGGCTGAGAAAAGAGGACTCCATTAGCATAGGCTTGAAAAGAGGACTCCATTAGCATAGGCTTTTCATTTAAAGTTATATATAAGTGACACTATTGTTTAATAGACACACATTTATATGCTATCACACATTTATGCTAGAAAAGGGAACATGGAAGAATTGCAGCTGGCACTGGGAGGGAAGGCCATGGGGTTTATAGCAGCATTTAGCTCCCATGAGAACAGATTGTGGCCACAGTTAGAGATGAGCATTTGGGAAATGTCTGTCTTCTGCAAAATGAAGTTTAATTGTATTAAATATTTAGGTTACATCTCCAGGGAAAATATATGAACAAAAATGGTATGTGCTGCCTGAAACTACAGAATAAGTTTATCAAGAAAGCCTTTTGGAGGAAAATATCTTTGTTATACAAGCCACAATATTCATATTGAAAGCATGAAACCCAGAACACTGTTATAATTCATTTTAATAACATTAGTAACTCTTACTGTAACTGGTTTTATTTTTATGTTATTAATCATTTTATCATATTAATCACATTTGAAAACTGACTTCTCTCAGAAGCGTGGAAGATTTAAAATAAAGAAAAATCTTTTAAGTGCTTTTCTACACTTACACAGACAAAAAGATTTTTAAAATATTGTTAATTCAGTGGCATTGCATTTGTATCTTTCATTATGATACCATTTTATCCTACTTTAGCATTAATTTTTAGGGAAAAAAAAAAAAAAAAAGTCTGTCAAGGCCAGGAAATGAAAACAGCTCATTTAGAGTCTGTGCAATGCCTGTGACATTTCTTGATTACTGGATATTGGCCTCTGTGTTCCACATGGAGCTTTCCTGAGGTATGTTAAATGGAGAATTTATGAAGTTGAAGATATTTTTCTGCTGATTCCCGCCTCCTCCTACTTCTGTGCTGCAGCACATTGATCCTTCCATCTCCAGCTTAGCCTTGCCACTTCAGCCTGACCCCGTGTCCTGTCCTCTTTCTTGTGTGGGGGAACGGCACATGTGCTGAAATGGGATCCTTTCACACCACGAATATGCAGGGGGATTTCCTTCTTAATGCTAATCATAGTTACTAAAATAGTCCATAAGGCTATGCTCTCTATGTTAATCTTGCAGAGACATTCATAGGACACCTGTTCTGGATTAGGCTGCTAGACTGATTTTGCAACACAGTAGTTGCAAAAAAAAAAAAAGAAAAAAAAATGCTTACAGACCATATATAGACATTTGCAAAGGTTAAATACAGACCATGTTCGGCAAAAATATCATTCCAAAAACTCTGTCCAAAGAAGATCTGTACACTGAGACCTGTGGGTTAGCTGAAGTCTTTTTCCCTGGTCATTGGCAGATTTGCCAAAGGAGCAGTCCATCTGATGAAGTGCTGTACAAAAGATCAGGAGAGATTTTTTGGTTAATAAACATGCATTCATATCCTTGGTGCTTTGCCCGTGGTAGAGAGGAGCTAAGATGCAATGCTTTCTTTTTTTTCTGTTGCTCTCTCTTTTTCTCTCTGGGTAAAACATGCATAACTGTAACTTCCAGATGAAACGTAAATCATATCAGCATACCCCAACATATAATTATTTTATGACTGTGTTGTTGTAAAGTGCCACAGCAGTTAGTGATTCCCAATTTGCCTTGGCCATTCCCAGTTTTGCCAACTTTCATGATTGTTATATCTTATGAAATCTTTTTCTTAGTCATAGCCTTTCAAAGGTTTAAGGAGATATTATAGCTGGAGAAACACACATACAGGGAATGGGCCTGGCAGTTCTAGGAGAGCAAAAACATTTTCACTGAGATACAATCTAGCTTTTTCATTTACACTAAGTAAAACAATATAAAAATGATTCATTTTAATTTCTTCCATGTGTCACTGATGAACAAAATATAATAGGTTTTCCCACATGAGTTTATAAAAACATCCAGAGGCTCAGATGCTTCATTATATCCAGCTTTCTGACAATATATAGTAGGTTAGTAGGACAGATACAAACATGTATCAAAAGAAATTGACAATAAACTTAAATAAGATTTAAGTTAACCAAAATATTCATTTTACAAATCATAAACAATCTACTTAATATACCATCATAAATTCAGGCTAAATTATGTTTTAATAACATAAGACGCACAGTACTCCATGTCATAGCTTTTTTACGTAATACACACTCTTACCAGTTATACAGCTTTGTCAAAAAGTTAAATCTTGCATTTTTTTGGTGGATTTATGAAAGCAGAGTTTTCGTTACAAAAGTGGAAGTTGTAGCAGATAACAGTTTATCACACACCACTGAACTAGTTGCATGCAAGAAATAATCTGTAGAGCATAAGCATTACTTGTGTTTATGGATAGTCAGGCTATCTTGTTATAGTTTAAAATGAAGGACAATAAAGTAGGTAGGAGGTCTAGCAATTACCCACGAGAAACTGTTCCCAGCTACTTGTCTAAATCTGGAATTGGTCAATAGTCCCTCAAATTTGATCTCTTCTGTAGGATTCCAGATTTGTGCTGATCTACATTACTTTGAAACATTTTCCATGTAAAGCATGTAGTAAATGGGGAAAGCCAAAATTAAATCCAGAAGGTTCCTGACACCTCCCCTTTATTGAAATAAAACTGCTATGTTATTGTTGTTTGTTTAAATGCTACTATTACTATTCTTTGAATTTAAATTATGTTACTTTTGCTTTACAGAGCACAATGGTTTGGAAAACTGTGCCATTTTTACCAAAAAAAAAGAATTAAAAGGGGGAGGAGATTTTTCTGAAGTTATTCAGACCTTTAATGGGTCTGATTTACTTATTACAATGTTGGCGTGTAATAGGAAAACAACTAATTAGAAAAAAATAGTTCAGTGGATGGAGCAGTTAAATAATGCATATATGTAGCTTTAGAAGTGTCATTGTAGAGTCTCTGTTGATTACTTTATTTCTCCAGGTGAAATCCAGTGGGTTGCATCTCTAAATGGCACGCTGCCTATCTAAATTTCTTTCAAACTTGTACATCCTCAACATGAAGAAGAATTTTATGCAGACCAAATTGTACCTTTGGTGGCACCTCAGTAATTGCAGTGAGTTATGGTAGTACAGTAGAGCATGTGACTATGTAATTTGAAATTAACAGCTCTTTTAACAATGTACAAACAAGACGATGTTCTCTTTTCATACCTGTTGCGGTCTTGTGAGGCACAAATGAGAAAGGGGAAAAAAGTATCTTTAAATTAATAGAGACCAATTTAAGCAAACAGCTATGCATAAGGAGATCTGTCAAATATAAATACATGCTTTATTCCTAATGAATTTGCATAGTAGATTTATACCTAGATGTAACTCTGCATTTGGACTATGTTATGCCTGAAGAAATAATACATCAGCATTGGCATCACCAGCTCATCTTTTCTAGAACTTCTACAGGAATTAGCAGAGGAGAAGAAAGAGCAAGAAGGTAGGAATAGTGAATAGGACAAAAATTTGACTCTGTTCTCACTGGTCAATGGCCAGATTCATTAAGGGCTTTTAATTTTTGTCGAACGAGTTGAGCTTCTTCCCTGAGAGGAAAAAAGAAACAAAGAATTTTAACATAGAGCTGTGCCTCAGCCACAGGGGATTGATGTGCTTAAGCACTGGTTTGGATAGTGAAACTCAGGTCATGACCATCAGATTATACTACTTCCAACACACAGTGTCATTAGGATTATATTTTCTTATTTTGCAGCTTTTCATATCCCTTACACATTGCTAGATACTCCCCTGATTTTTCTCTTTAAGAAGGCTGGAAAACATGATAACGTAAGTTTGGAAATCATAGCACTGACTAAATACATTGTAAAGAATATGGTACTTTTTCACAATGCTAAGGTCAGACCAATTTACAGTGACAAAGGAGGAATGTTGACATAAAAAAATCAGTAAATATTTTATTACTAAATACAAATAATGCTTTAAAAATATAATTTCTTCCTCATGTTTTATTTAATTAGTGTATTGCATGTTTCTACATATTTTATTCAGCTTGGAAAGATATCTCATTTATTTTCCTTTACATTTAATAGTGAATTTCAGACTCCTCTGTGGATCAATCCAGATGTGTTGCCTTTGCTCAGGTTGAAAATTAGACCTTTTTTTTTTTCCTGAGAAGAATAACTGGGGTGGGGGTTGAGGAGAGCAACACAAGAAACAAACAAAAAAATAACCCAACAAACACCCCTCCCTCCAAAACATTAAAATATATCTATAGTGAGGATAATTATCATGACTATTGCTGTTGCTGTTTCTACCTTTGAAAACATGTTTAGGACTGAGTCATAAAGTGTAGTGACTCTCAGTGGCTAAAAGACATAAAGCATTGTACTTTAGAAAGTGAATAAGAGTACATTTTCTGGTTAGATTTTAGCATTTTTGAATATTTGGATGCTTCTCTGGTATTTAAAAATTCACATTTTTGTTGAATAATGAGGTGCTTTGTATAGTTTTCTTTTGTTTTGTTTTGTTTCAGAATTATTGCTTATTAACTATATGTTTAGATGCAAGTAGGTTTTGTTAGTCTGAGAAATAAAAGATTCCAAATTTAGGCACATTTCCCTGCAATAGCAGCTGAATGTCATGAAGAAAATGCAACCCTTGAAGTATGAAGCAAGAGACAAATAAGTAACAGCAGCAGCAATATCGACTACAACAATGTTTTCCCTGAATGCACTTTGCTCATCTGTCTCTGCTTTGACCATAGAAGACGCATTCCTTATAATAAACGAAACTAGTGATTTTCTAGACAAAGATGGGTGTTTCTCCATTAAGGTATCTTTTGATGCATTATACTTCAAATCCCTTAACCCAATGTTTTATTTTTTTTCAATCTCCCCACAGAATCATAAGGTCTCATGCAAAAATTTATATTTCACAATAAGTGTTTACAAATATTTCTATTTGAGTAAATAATTTCTTTCCAAATTCAGTCCTTAATAGCTAATTAGATTTTCTAACAGCACTGGTTACCATCATGGGGATTATGTATGAAAACTGTTCCATCAGCAAAATTAAAAGGATAAAGCACTTAATAATTTTTTTCAGTGTTTTATGCTTCACTGATTAATTTTTCTCTTACTTTTAAAAATACAGGCACAGACATTGTCTTTAAATGCAGAATATTAACCCTTTCCACACTGTAAATAAAGCAGACAAATGTCAGCCTGGATGGTTTTAGTTGCAGTTAAGAAAATCCAAATTTGCAAGAGACTTGAAATTTACCTTGTAAGCTTGTTAAAGAATCATAGCAATGAGAGGTTTTTAGCACAATCCTTAAAGAAGAACCCTTAAAACACCCTAACACTGAGAACTAAATCAGAACAAGGGTTCAATGCCACCAGGGAAATGGGGTTCATTTGATTTTTGTTCTGTCATTTTCTACATGATTTTTAAAAAAAAATCTGTCCAAGCTGGTACCTTTTGTGGTTTGCAATATTGATGTGTTACTGCAACAAGAATGAGAAACTGCAAGTCCTATCTTCTGCTTTGATTCATAGCGAAGTTTGAATCTCTCTTATATAGAGAATCCATTTATATGAACCACATGATAGATAAGGAATGCATTTGCCAATAAAAAGGTGTGTTTGTTCCTTCTCCTGCAGTACTTTTAAGTTGTTTATTCTCATGCTTTGTTCTTGAAGCCAAACAGGAGATTTCTGCTTAGCATACAGAAAAGAGGTGTCAGCAATGTTCTTTAAAGTATATATTAACAAATTAGTCTCTGAGGTTTGGTGACTTCATTTCTTAGTGAAAACAATAACAACAGAATGGTTGGATTGCTCTTTTTCCCAGTCTGGATGCACTCAAATCTAAAAATGAGGTTTATCTGCAAGGTTTTTTTCAGTACTTACTTTTGATATTATTCTGGAGCTTGTTAAAAGTTTTGGGGTTTTTTGGATTATTTTTTTTTTTAATGTTAAATGTAATTAAACTGATGGGTTGTTTTTATTTTGTTGCTGGGAAAACCTCTATATATTTTACATTTTTTTTTGACCCTTAAACTTGTCAGTTCTGCGAACATTTCTGTCAGAATATCTATTTGCTAAAATAACTGTAGAGAATCAACACAAATATCCTGCGTATGGATGAATTTCTCATTCTATCAGATCCTACCAATGCATTACATGTTTCATAAACACTTTTGATTCTTACTGTGTTCCTAAAAATACCGGGTCTTAGAAACATCTCTTGAAATCTATGAATTGAGTTTTGGAAAATAAGTTTTCAAGTTTCAGAGTGAAAAAAAAAGTATCTAAAAATATGAGCCAACTAAGCAGATACCAGCCTTGAAGTTTAAAAAATGTAAAGATTAAGAAATCATGAAAAGAATATTTTTAAAGTTTAATATTTTTTTTTATGAACTTATCCTGATTTTTGGGATCATAATTGAATTTGATCCTTTGTAATGTGAAGAACAGATGTTCGGGAAACTTTTTTCTTCTTCGCTTCCTTCCCCAATAATTTTTCCTTCTTTGTACAATTATCTCACATATTTATTTCCTGTATGAGGCAGATCCACACCACGGTGCAACTCACCACCCACAGTTAAGAAGTATTCTGCCACATGAAAATAAAGAAATGTATCCTGTATCGGCTGCTCTCTTTTGAATGAAAGAAGAAATATGTTTCCAACCTTCCAGCTTGACAAGTTGTGTATAAACCACAGAGCACATCCCTATTTATTTATTTTTTCTTTGTCAGTCACTAGAATGATTATATTTATATATACAAATTATATAATGAAAAGCAGAAAAAAAGTGCATAGAGAAGATGGATGTAATTACTTCAGTGCTCTTTGTAATTGTCTCCAGACAGAATATCCTCATCTCATGCCACTTAGACAAAATATAATGCTTTAGATGTGGAGATACGCTTATTATTTGCATTTTCTAGAGCGCTTGATAAAACTATGTGCATGCATCAAGTTCTTTTTGATGCTGTTTTCAGCCATATTTACAACAACGATAGGCTTCTTTTCCTAAATAATTTTGAATCTCTAGGTAACAAATTTACTAAATATAACAATAGCGATACTAGGTCAGTCCAGTGGTCAGTCTTGTCCAAATATGACCAGGAGTGCACAGTCAGGAAAAAAGCAAAATAAGCAAGAGCTGTGTAGAACTATTCTTTGCCCAGAAAAATACCTTCGTCCAGTGACTGTAACTGGTCAATTTTTCAGCTAGTATTCACAGCTAGTATCTGCTAAAGCTTTTCTGCAGAAGATTCAGCTTTTTCAGTGCTCCTGAAAGTCCTGTTTTATATGTCCCTGTTTCCTTTGCATAGAAACCAGAGAACGGAGGTGCAGCATTAGCCTTCATCTAAACATGGAGCCAGGGATGCCACACATCAGGATCCAGACTAGGGAAATATTTCCAGAGCCTACTGTATTGACATATTTTATAATACTTTATCTGTTGTTGAGAAGAGTTTCTGTACATCTCTCCATACTCTTGGATTTAGAGCTGAAGGGAAAAAAAAAACACATCAACTGAGATATTGGGAAAGAAAAATGAACATCAAAAGACTTTTTCATCTCACTTATTGTAGGCACCTATCTCACAATGAAGTGAAACACCCTCCTCAGAGGACGGTTTATCTCCATTGATTCCACAGGAATGCTTGGGTGACTGGCTTGGGTATAAATATCTAACTTTCAGCTACCTGCATCATCCTGTGTGAATTACATTATTGTTGCACTCATATGGGTTTAGAAACAGACTGTCATGGTCTTATTACAATTCTTTTATTTTTCTTCAGAAGATTCCAAAATTCGAGGTGAAAATTATAAAATATTTTAACACGTTTTAACTTACATTCAGAAATACCCAAGAGTTACTTGCCTAAACTTTACTATGAATGTACTTGTTGTTTTATTGTAAAATTTATGCAAGGAGTATACAAATTAAATTGACACATAGACAGAAAAGGAGAGGAAATCCCTTTTGTAAAATCTACCTGGCAAAACAGCAAAGTGATGCTGTGGCACCAGAAACAGCAGAAACTCAAACAGGCACGGTGTCATACAGTTGGGCCATGAAACATTAACAGATTTAGTTAAACAACAATATATGTGCAATACCTATGAGCCTGAACCTGCAAGTGAGAGGGATGACTCAGCTGGGCACTGGGCTCTTGTCCAGGTAGCCATGCTGCTTCCTCCTGCACTCCGAGTTCTGGATTCTATTATAGTCCTGGGAAAAAAACTTTCTCAGTTTCTCTACACGTGCAAGGTAAATGAGATTATAGGATACTTTACTGATGTGCTTGGCTGAGATCAGCATTAAGGCTATTTTTAACACTTTTATCACCACCTGGAATATTTTGCAAGAAACATGTCTCCTTGCTTATTCTCATAACTACGTTTAAATAGATTTTAAAAAGAAGCTGCATTGTTCATGTGAATCAAATCATATTTTGTTTTCAAATATAACACACCCTCCCCCACAATTTTAGGCTCTTCATTTTCAGTTGCTGGAAAAACATATTTTGACATAAACACACCAAATTTTAATAGTTAGAATGCATTTTTCAAAAGTCAGCTCTCTGAAATACATCAGATTGAACTACACATCAAAAATATTTTACATGTTTCCTGAGAACATAACTTCAAGATTATTCTTAGTGCTCAAATTTCCTTTCAATCCTTTTCAGTCCTTTCAATTAAATTTTCTTTTTTTTATTATTTTATTAAAATATTGTTCCATCTAAAATATTAGTATTTAAAAACCAGAATATAAAATATTCACTTAACCCTTAGATGGCATAACGGAAGCNAAAGTTTTACTGTTAAATATATTACACTCTCCTGGTTTCTGAAAAATTGTATACTCCATTTCTTTTTGCATAGTGCATTTTGTCTGGAGTTTACAATTCTCCAATTTAGGGATTCCTGATATTATCTAAATCTCCTTTTACAAATATATTTGATCATTTGAACCTGTCAGTGTGAATTTTATATACATTTCTCCCTGAAAAAATATTTTTCTTCAATGGAAAGAAGGATATTTTTTAGATGATTGTACTCATTATCACTTGCATTTGCTGTTTTCCCAGCACAGGGATCATCTCCGATTTAATTATGGTTCCTAACTCTGTTTATTTTGCAGATCACTGAATCACAGAATAATCTAGACTGGAAGGGACCTTGGAATCCATCTAGTCCAACCCCTCTGTTCAAAGCAGGTCTGATCAGATTGGGCTGTTCAGACTGTGTCCAGTCACACCTGTGGGCTGCAAAGAAAGAGAGATAAGAGTTATTGCATCCTTTGCTGCACTGCTCCAGATTATCTTAATGATACCTCCTCAAATATGAATGTAAAATTTTATCCTATATGATGTGAAAATAATCTTTGAAGAAGTTAAACAAGAGTATTCAGGACAGCTGCTGAAACATGGTACCTTGTACCTCATTCATTATTCATTAATGCCAGAACTAGCCGCAAACATTAACTTCTGAAAGTGTTTAACCCTCTAGTGATTCATTTCAGCAGCGTCACAGTAATTCAAAGTCTCCAAAACAATAGAGAGAAGCTCAAACAAGGAACAAAGGAAATGACAAAACCGAGAAAACATCTTCCAGCAAATACTGAGGCTTTGTATTTGAACACATACGCTATCAAAATGGCACCAAACCTTTGAACTGTAGCTTCATTACTCCTAAAACAGACACCATTCCATGAGTGATTAATATCTACTGCCTCTGTTTTAGGAAGAGGACTTGTGATAACATTTTCAAGGACAAGAAAAAAAACCAAACATGGTGGCCATATGTCTTGTTTTCTGTCATTTTCTTCAGACTTTAAAAAAAGGAATTAAGTAGGGTTTTGGGGGGTTTTTTTGTGGGTTTTTTTATGGTATTTTTTTCCAGATTCCCAGGCAGATGGCCACTGTGCGTGCAGTTTACCTGCACATGTGCCATACAACTGTCCGGTAGAGGTAACGTGATCCAGACTCATTAGACTACAATGAATGTACTGCATGGCGCATGCTCCCATATTTCATTTGGAGACTGTGTGCCTGGAAACAGGAACACCAGACGTAACACAAAATGTTGTTTAAATACATTTAAATTGGTCTTCCTAGAGGCTTTTTGACAATAAATTGCTGTATGGATCTCAGTTGGTTCATATAACACAGCAGTCAATCTCATTCTTCATATATCTCAGTTAATAATATCAACATACTTTGCCACTTAAGTTAGACTTTCAAATGCAGGCATGTGACATGTCAGCAGAATGGCTCAAAACAGACTGAATGCCTCTCTATCTTGTTTTTAAATTTTCAGTTTTCTTAGAGATAAGTGTTCTCTAAGACAAGTAACTAAAAATCCATTATATTCCTGTTAAGTTTTACTTTCTTGAAATATTTTTGGAACTGTCTCTAATCTTATTAAGTATTCCATGAACCAGGTTAAAATGTGATTATTGTCACTTTGATTTTTGATTGATCAATTTGGCTTGGGGGGAGTTTATTTGTTTTGTTTTGGTTTGGTTTGGTTTTTTTAATTACTCCTTTTTTGTTTGTTTGTACGCATGAGAAAGCTGCTGTTTTGTGTCACTGAGAGCTTCGCATACAACTTGAAGTCCTGAACACCTCCATCATTAAACTTCATGGTCTCAGCCTCCAAGAGTTTTGAGAGAAAATCTCTCACTATGATTCCTTTCAGAGCACACCTTTATTGAGCAGCATCCATGTAGCTCAATATGATCATTAAATATTTCATCATTGTCTATCTTAATGCAACTGAGCTTCAGCAGGTATTTGTCTTCATTCATTTTCAAGTATCAGTGTCTTTGTACTTCCAACAGCATGGTAGCATGCTCTTCATTTTAATCATTATTTTATTTTCTTGTTTGCTGTAGGCTTCTAGTTTTTCCACAAGTATAACAGATAGCACATGGAGTCTTCCAGACAACTGGAGAAACTTAACAAACTGAACTGTGAAAGGCCCAAGGGGCTTGTCTGCAGCAGATCACTCCTAATTCACAAAAGATTCTTCTAGGGGATACCCAGTACATGCTGTTTGGGAAACAAGGATAACAAGGAGCAGGCCCATCTCGTGTTGCCATGGGAATACTTTTTGTTATATGTCTGGGCAGTGTAGAAGTATTCATGAGTCATCTTTATAAACCACATAATCAAAAATAGGAAGTAATAGGACTGATATGCATACTTTCTGCAGAAAATTACTCACTATCTAGACACAGATAACTTTGGAGTAGCTGCATGAAATGTACTTAAATGTGTTTGAGATCAACATATTTCTTTTACATTTTTTTTTAATAATTCCTGTTTCAAAACAAGACAGTAACAAAGAGGAAAAATTACCTCCCAAGTACTCTTCTAAGGTCACTTTTTTTTGTTTCATCATTCTTTCTTTTTGTAGGAAGTAGTCAACATAGGAAATAGTCAGCAACGATTTATGGAGGGAAAAAATCATGCTCTAGCCACCTGAGTGCCTTCAACAATAAGGTGATTGGCCTGGTAAATGAGGGGATAGTAATGAGTGTTGCCTACATTGACTTTTATAAAGTTTTCAGCACTGCCCTATACTCATATACAAGTTGACTACATATATACTAGGTACGTGGGCAGAGAAGTAGATCTAAAACTGGGTAAACTACTGGGTTCAAATGGTTGTGATCAGTGGCATGAAGTCCAAGCAAGTGTGCCTCAGTGGGTGATACAGGGGTGGAAAACAGCTTTTGAAAGCTAGTTGTGTGGTATTATTCACTGAGTATTGTCTATGAATTCATAGATTCAGTAGGACAACTCAAACACTTTTCATGCATGAAGATTTGACGAGAGAATAAAGAAATTTATTATACAATATTATTATTCTAAGTATTGATTCGAGCAGTTTTAAATAAAGACAGAGATCAAGATTTTAGATCCCATATGATTTGGGAAAAAAATTATCATAGAATCATAGAACGGTTCTGGTTGGAAGGGACCTCTAGGGTCATCTAGTCTAATCTCCCCACAGTCAACAAGGACACCCCAACTAGACCAGGTTGCCCAGGGCTTCGTCAAACCTCACCTTGAACATCTCCAGGGAAGGGGCCTCAACCACCTCCCTGGGCAACCTGTTCCGGTGTTCAACCACCCTCATTGTAAAGAACCTGTTCCTAATATCCAGTCTAAATCTGTTCTTCTCCAGCTTAAAGCCATTGCCCCTCGTCCTGTCACTGCAGGCCTTTGTAAACAGACCCTCCCCAGCCATCCTGTAGGTCCCTTTAGGGACTGGGAGGCTGCTGTGTCCTCGGAGCCTCCTCTTCTCCAGGCTGAACAACCCCAGCTTCCTCAGTCTGTCCTGATAGAAAAGGTGTTCCAACCCCCTGATCATCTTTGTGGCCCTCCTCTGGACCCACTCCATCAGGTCTATGTACTTCCTATATTGAGAGCTGCACACAGTACTCCAGGTGAGGTCTCACCAGAGCGGAGTAAAGTGGCAGAATCACCTCTCTGGATCTGCTACCAACACATCTTTTGATGCAGCCCAGGATGTGATTTGCCTTCTGGGCTTCAAGTGCACACTGCCTGCTCATTTCCAGCTTCTCATCCATCAGGACCCCCAAGTCCTTTCCTCAGTGCTGCTTTCTAATACTTCATCTCCTAGTCTGTATTGATAGTGAGAATTGTTCCAGCCCAGGTGCAGAACCCCGCACTTGCTCTTGTTGAATCTCATGAGGTTCACCTGGGCCCACCTCTCCAGCCTGTTCAGATCTCTCTGGATGACATCCTGTCCCTCTGGTCTATCGACCACACCACACAGATTGATGTCATCTGCAAACTTGCTGATGATGGACTCAATCCCTCTGTCTATATAGTTGATAAAAATGTTAAAGGGTACCTGTCCCAGCACCCTCCTTGAGGGACACCACTTGTCACTGCTCTCCACCTGGACCTCAAGCCATTAAGTACCACCCTCTGGCTGCAACCATCCATCCAGTTCCTTATCCACCGAACAGTCCACCCATCAAATCCATATCCCTCCAATTTGGCAAGCAGGATGTTGTGGGGGACCATGTCAAAAGCCTTAAAGATGTCCAGGTAGACCACATCCACATGTCGTCCCTTTGCTACTGAAATAGTCACCCTATCATAGAAGGCCACTATGTTAGTTAGGCAGGACCTGCTCCTAGTAAAGCCATGCTGGCTGTCCTGAATGACCTCCCTGCCCAAGCATGGCATCCAGAAGGATCTGTTCCATGATCTTCCCAGGCATGGAGGTGAGGCTGACAGGTCAGTAGTTCCCAGAGTCCTCATCTGGATCTGAAATGATAAGGCTTGTAAAGTACTCTTCAGGACTTGCATCCCAAATGACAATATTTTGGCATTTCTTCTTCCTAACCCACTCATCCTTAGAGGTCAATCAAGGTCATGGTTTAAATGTTATTGGAATGGGTGAAAAAGAAATATTGTGGGATTTACTGATAGAGGGATTATAGGAGACTAAATTAAGTCGACACAAATGAAAATATAATTTAGTCCATATTCCTTGTTTATGTTTTTGGCACATTTTAACATTCTTTGAGGGATATATAACAGCTATGTTATGAGTTAAGAAGGGAAGCCAAGACTAATGCTAATTATATTAAAGGAACAGAAAAAATGTGGGCACAGGAAAAAAATAAGCTACTAAATTAAGAGTAAAGCATGCATACATGTAGAGACTGTTTTACAAAAATTTGTAATCACAGTTATTGCTTCAGATACAAAGTACATGGCAAAAGGTTACAAATAACTGTGACAATATCTACAGTGCACTCAACTTGGTTTTGCTGCAGAAAGAGGCTGTGAAAGAACAGATCTGGGAGAGAGAAGTTTTGAAGTATCCTTTCACCTGAACTGTTCTGTCAGGTAGTTTAGTGCCGTTTTTGTCCTTCAGTGTGAAATATTTTACTTTAACACCTTCACTACGATTTGAAGTACCTCTGTGACATCATCCTTGGCCTGATGTTTTACAATTACCAGCTCTTCCTATGTCATCTTCAATTGCTCTTTCTGGGTTGTGTGTAAGGTATATCTACATGCTTGTGCGAAGTGGAATGATGAAGTGTTGCTACAGTTGCACGTAGCATCATTCACCCTTCTGTTCTCTGGAGAAGAAGCACCACATGCTTATTCATGATAACTTATCACTTAGAGATGATGCCTCTATCCCCTCGATAAACCTCTGCATTAATGCATACTTAACCTCTCTCCTCTGGAGAACAGAGGTTTCTTGCCTCTTCCATGACTTTCACACTAGATTAATTGTTCCTTTTGGGGGCAAAGAAGGAAGAGGAGAAGGGCAGGGGGAAATAAGGAGGACATCTTAGCTTAATTACAGAGTCTTCTGAAATGATGCTCAGTAATATTGAAATTAATGCCTTACCTCTTTGACTGTGAAGGTCTATGAGTCTTTCTCTAGGTTTCCTTGTATCTCTCTCTCTTATGCACTCAGTCTATATGAGTGTTCACTTTAAAATAAAAATAGGGGACAGAAACTGAACATGCTAAAAAGTCTTTCAAAAATTTGGAGCTGGGTGATATAGACAGCAATGTCATTTGAGTCTAACACTATTCCTCACTCTGCTAAAGGTAGTAGGATATTCCCCACAGTAACAATGTTATCAGGGAGGAGAATCTTCCATGAGACAGAGCAATATTCCCATAAAGCAAGGGGAAATTTAGAGACAGCGGGTTACTTCTGACCACAGACAATTACTTGACTTCCCTGATTTATCCCAGAAGGTTAACTGTAAAGTTAATTCACAGTCAAACCACAGTATCTTACATAAGTATAGTAAGAGTTAAATGTGAATTAAACACAGATCTTTTCTAAAGTTGCCTTGAAAGACTCTGGTTGCTTAGATGCCCTTGTCAAATTAGCAACTGCAGCAAATAAATGCCTGCTAGGTTGGTTTTTTTTGTTTCAGTTTCACATTATTATAACTATTGCTGCTATTTTTATTAATAGAAGTACTCGCAGAAAGAATGGAAACAGCAAAGGAGGCAAGAATAGTAGTCTGATTAGTTAGTTAGTTTAGTCTGAGAAAGCAAGCTGCTGATCAAACAGCATTTTGCCCCAGCAGATCACAACAAAATGGCTGCATCCAAAGTTGAAAGATTAAAACTTACATGTTATAACGAATGGTATTTTCAAAGTGAACAAACAAGATGTATCTATGCTCCTCAAATGTTATGTTTATATTCTGGTGATGTTTATGTCCAGCTAAGAAATCACTGAGAGAATGGCTGATATGAATAATCAGAAAATCAGATAAAAAAGAAAAAGAAAACAGTCAAATTGTGCTCTGACAGTGATTCAGCATGATGTACTCTGGACAGTCCTTGTTAGTATTCTTCCATTATTCTTTTCATACTACCAGTAAAGGTATCAAAGAAGAATGTTATAAGCCAACTATTAGAAAATCAAGTAGCAGAATATTTTGAAGTTGACTTAGACATCATAAAATTAAAAAATCAAGGTGGACACATTCTGAACCTTATTCCACCTTCTAATTTATTTATAGGAGAGTCATATCACATGTCAATTTTGATCTTGTGATCAGAGAAACAAAAACTTCTTTTCCTTTCTTGAAATCTATGATGGACACAATCACTTCTCTCAGGGAACGGAGCAAAAAGAATGAACAAAACTCTTACACGTATTATTCCATTACAGAAAACTACAACATTTTGGCCTAAAGTATGTAAACTTAAATATTTGGAGGTTTTACAATGTTTTAATATTTCTTCTAAAGTGCTTATCCAAGAGATATCAGGGTGGTTGAAGTCCCCCATGAGGATGAGGGCTTGTGAATGTAAGGCTGGTCATGTTTGTCTACTGAGGGCCTCATCCATTCAGTCTGCCCGGTCAGGTGGCCTGCGGTATTATGCTGTGTTATGTTATGATACACTACGTTACGTTTTACATATATTTGCGCATGATTACAAAGTATAGAAAATATAAAGCATTCACTCTGTGTAATATTCTAGTGTTTCTCACACCAATTAAAAAAAAATAATAACAAGGGCTCACAAATAACACTTTTAAAAGTTTGTGACATTCTGACATACAAATGCTAAGCCAGGGGAAGCTGAATTTTTTTCCACCGCTTTAGTTACTAATTGTGCAGGTCAATCAGCCTGACATATTGTTACCATGTTTTGGAGAACATCAAGCCTGTGTCCTGTGGGATCATTTATTGGTATCAGGACACTTTGGCTTCCTGGCAAACCCATACACTATTAACGGTTGTGCTGAGGATTATATTCTTTTACCAATCAATAATTGTTTTCAAGATCTGAAATCACAGCAGCTGCATAGTATCACCTTAACTTCCTAAATAACATAATTGCACAGCCTGTTAGTGATACTGGCACTGCTGCACCAATCTGCAGTCTTTGCTTCACAGCAACTATACAAAAATACTTTGCCCTTCACTGTAGCAATGACTTTACATCTTCATAGTTACTGTGATGGGTAGGGTAGGATATTATCCAGTCTTGGGTTTTGTGCCTCTACTGGAGGTCATGTAAGTGTAACCAGAAACCAATATATATTTTAAAAGCACTTCAAAAGTCCTATAAATTTAAGTTCAGGGTATCAGTGACCTTCTTCTACTTGATCTTTCTTCCTTGTCTTATTCCCACTCAGAAAAAGGTCTAGGATTGAGAATGGTAACATCAGTTAAAGTTATCTCCTTAGAAAGCACAGGGGGAAAAAGGAGGTAAATCCCTATGTTCCTGCTAAGTTGGTGGATTAAAACAGACATTTTGGACTAGAAAACTGGAGATGAAATAGTTTGATTAGGTTAGAGCTTGGACAATGTGTTGCCATTTCAAGTCTGTTGGGAAAGTGGATACAATTTTGTGTTTGGAGGAAAGTGCTTTGAAAGCAAGGGAGTAAGAGACAACATCTCCGATACTTTTACTCTTTCAACATGAAAAAAATCCCCTCACAAAACCGGTCAGGTTTGCCTGTATCAACCACAACTTATGCAACACGTTTTTTGACTGGCCTGAAAGACCGAAGTTTAGCAAAGGAGGTTCACACCTTTGTAGTTTAGCTCTGTGGATATCTATCCTGACCTTCAAAAACTGCAGAGATGTTAGCCAGTTGCCAAACCTTATTTCTTTTCTGAAGTTAAAAATTAAGTTTCTTTTCCTGTTCTGGCCTTACCACTTTTCATAATTTTATCTAAAATCACACAGTGCCCACTGTTTTGTATAACACTGTAGCTGCCAGAAATCCATGGCTACATATTAAGCTCATCTTTTATTTTATGCCACAAGTTAGTCAGTCATTTCTGGGTATGGAGAATGGTTAAAAATTATACCACATATCCATTTTTAAGAAAAAAACAGAAGCCAACTACTAAAGTACTTCTACTTATCTTAAAATATGACTTCAAGCCAGTGTCAATACATCAGAGGACCCTAGCTCATGACTTACTTTTACAGGTTACACCAACAGTCCTGCATTTTTTTACTTTTTGCAGCTTATTTTGTTCTTTTCACTTCCAGTTTCCGTTCCAGTTCACTCCACCAGTAACTTATATCCACCTACTTTAATCTGTTATTGGGATTAATGAACAACACCTGCCACAGTGACTTCCTGGGATGCCTGGAGCATTAAACATTTAATATTTTTTTAAGTAAGTCATGCTATGAAGAAGAGTAAAGAGAATAGATCTGCTGCTCTGACTCTTGTGCCAAGTCTATACAGACCTTAGGATGCAATATTACATTAACAATGATTACAGCAAAATTAAACCTCAATTGTTACCAAATAGTTGTTGTCCTAGAGAAAATTGTTATGCAGACCACAAAAAGTATACACCTGTACCTGATAAGCAGTTTCTGATTTGAACTGGTATTATATCTACTGTATTTACATGTAAATATTTTATTCTTCTGGCTTCAGAAGTATTTGCGGTATACAAATTCCCTAAGGGAATCAGCAGAATGTGAACATATATTTAATGGGTTGGCACTCTGAGCACTGAAGCAGAGCATAATGGGTTAAAGTAATAAACACACTAGACTTGAGTAATATAACTGATTCCACATTCTAAACAAATTCATAGAGTTCCGTGCTTCATAAATCAGTCCTACTAATTCTTTTTCCAACTTCTAAATCTATTCTTAATTTTAAATGGTGTTTTCTGCTTTCCCTATTTCGTAACCTTTCTACATAATTTCTTCTCTCTCTATGTCCACCTTCTATATTACTTGCCCTTTATGATTTTCTTATATTTGTTTGCTAGTTCAACTGCTATTTATACAACAATCTCACAGACCTCTAATTTTTAAATTGTTTAGGAAGAAGTCATCGAGAATAATCAATATCTGAAATTTGAATGTCATTGCTTATCGTTGATGGAATACATGAGGCATGTAGTATATTTTCTTCCAGAACTGAATCAGCATGACTTTTCTGTTTTGGTTCAAATAATTGTGTTTGCAAATGTCTATGAATATGCTTTATTTAAATTAAATATCTGAGTGAACAATCTGCTTGTAAACCCTTGTATGATAATATTCAGAAAAGAGAATACAAAAAGTTACGACTGAAGAAGAAGAGAATTTTATTTACAATTTTGAGCAGTCATTCATGGCTATTTTTTTTATCATTTGCTCTTCTCCAGTTTCAGCTAACAGAAAGAGATAAGCCTGTGCCTCAGAATTTGTGCAGAAACTCCAAGTGTGGCAGTCCGTCTAGCAATACAACAAGTTTCCCATTGTCACTTGTCAAATCAACTTTCGAGTATTATGACAATAGATAGTATTTCCAAATAGTGCATACAATAATCACAAACACAAACCTCTTGACCCAATCTGTGCAAATAGATTGTGAAATATGTACTAGCACATCCTGAGGCAATTCTATATTTAGCATAATAAATGTTATAGGAATCCAAGGTCATTAAGAAGAGCTATTTAAAAAACATTAATCCTTGGTTTAAAAGTCATCACAGACAGTTGGAACCTGACTTATCCCCAGTGAGCTTTCAAGTCCTGGTATATTAAATTCTGACCTGAGTTGTAGGAAAGAAGTGCAGCAAGCATACATACAGCAACATGAATATCTGGAAATCCAGTGAAGCAGAGCAAGTCTTCTGCTCTTTATTGGCACAAAGAAGCTGCTGGAAAGCTTACAGATGCACAAATGTGAGAAACCATGGTCTGTAGAAAATTAAGTTAGACAGCTGGCATTGACCAAGTGCCTGATCCCAGTGACTATGCTGCCAGGTCACCGAGGTAAATGAGAATTATTCACAGTGGTCTTTTCCTCATTAAATAAATTCTTAATGAATAAGTTTCTGTTGCCATCAGCTGTCATTACAATGAGCAGAAAGATTTGAAATAAGTTGTGATACAGCGGATGTGATCATTTTCAGAGCCACACAGACATGGGTATGGGAACAGCTGATACTTTTTTTACAGGATATGTATCATCAGTTGTAACAATTTCTGGCATCGCATGTACCATCATGAGATCCCTTGTCAGAAAAAGAATAATAGCAATCAAACAAACAAAAAATCCATCACATTACTTTTGTTCCAAATCTAGTTCAACTGTTCTTCATTAGAAGCAGTTGAAAGACTGGCTAAAAGTGTGCAGGCAACACCTTCAGCTGGAGAAGTCAATGTTTGTTTAGGGCACCACGTTTCAAGAAAGCTGTGACCCAGCTGGAGGAAGCGCAGAAAGGAATAACAAAAAGGATCAACAATCTAAAAACCATGATTATGAGGAGAGACAGGAAGAACTGATACTGTTTAGTCTGAAGAAGAGCATACAGAAGGAGAATGCAACAACAGTCTTCAAATATGCAAAATATTACTGCAAACTATAAAAAGAAGAATGGAAAAATCTGTTCTCCAGATCTCAGTTGGGAATAACACTAGAAATCATGGGATTAAATTGCAGTTGAAGTGNTAGAGGCCATCTCCACCAAGGAACAATTTACTCCAGAGAGTAATCTGTCCCTGTAGCAAAATCTTTTTGGTCATCTGTGAAAGAAATAGTCTTTCTCTTTCTCTCCTTCTCTTAAAAAAGTTGCTCACTTTGCTTTAAGGTCCACAGTGATTTTAACAAAGTAGGCTTCTGCCTGCGTGAACAATTGAGACGAATGAAATGCAACTGTTCAGTATTATTTAAATGCAAGTGATGCTTCTCAAAACTTGCACAAATGTGTTTTTGTAAAGGACTAAGATGGATACTGAATGAGAAGACATAACCAAACAGAGCATGTGCTTGAAAGTGGAACATCAATCTCCTTATAATAATTGCCCTGGTAACTCCAGTGCTACACGGGCCTCTTTTCCTTCAGTTTTGTGCTCCTAAGGTGCTGTGCCTCACAGTTACCCTCTGGGGATGAGAACTAAAATAAGTGAGGGTTATCTTCCCATCACAAATCGTTCCATGCCCCTTTCAAGGTAGATTTCTTGATAAATGATGCCAATGTGTTATATTGATAGCTGTAATAAAAATGATTTTTCAGTTTGTGTAGTTTTAGCAGGATATTCACTCATGGACCACAATCCTATTGTGCCAGACGTTGTACAAACTTCAGTACAGAAATGGTTCATAATCACAATAATTTCTTTCCTTTTTTTTTTTTTTTAACTTGATTTACTGAACGTCCTTGTTTTGATAAGGATTAAGTCTTCACCAGAACTGGCATGACATGCAGATGAATTTGTTAGCAATTGGAAGCTCATTTTCATTATTATTTCATTGGATCAGGATATGTATAGAGACAGAATTGTACACTTTATTGTGCTGGAAATATTTTCCAGGATTCAATGGGAAAGTGTGCTGTGATGCAGACATTTCAGGGACTTCAGCTTTGATGTCCACTCATAAAGAATAGAGACTGCATGTATTGTTTTTAAGTGCCATGTCTAAAACAGTGTTGTGTAAACCCACACTGGTCAATTTAAGTTCCTTTCAAATCCTTTGGACAGAAGTAGTCATTTACAAAGGACCATCCATCCTGTCCTAACCAAACTGATTATAATATCTAGAAATGACTAGGTGAGTTCACCTGTAAAAGTAGCTGCATATCTCTTTGACTGCTGGGAGTTCCAGGTTAACTATCTTGTATTTAAGCAACAAAATATTAACATGCTCAAAATTGTCTACTGCCTTTTTCTAAGTTGCATCCTCTCCTCTGTCACCTTCTTGAATCCAAAAGTACATTTTTTTGCAAGGTGGACAAAAATGAAACAAGGTGAACAAAAGCAAATGATGTCTGTATGAAATTGATTCTATTTTTTTCTTCAGAGGAATGTTTTTCCCATTCGTAGTTGTAACATAAAGGTCTTTGTGGGGTGCTCTCCTTACCCACACAGGGGGTGGCCTGGGTAGCGTGGGTGGGTGCGTACGCATTCTGTGTGCAGGTTTGCCAGGAGGGGATCTGCTCCAAACCAACCATGTTGAAGACGAAGACCACCACCAGCCAAATTATACAGTAACCACGGAATCAAACACAAGAAGACAAATTCTGTTGAATAGAGTAAAAGAAACAGAAATACAGGTGGAGCCAGCCTGAAAAGAGGCATAAAGGCAGGATGAAGTGGTGTCAGGTGGGGGAGACCTTGCAGGGGCACTGGCAGCAGCCAGCAGACACCAGCATCAGCATGAGTGGGACCAGGAGGCTGTGGGGACCCACTCCAGGACAGAGCAGGTCTTGTGACCCATGGGCTAGGGGCAGAGGAGGACTACTTAGGGTCTGTGGTGTATCAGGGGTTTGTGTGTGCTCCTGGGGATTAGTTATGGGGATTGGGAAAAGTGTAGCTGTTTATTAATGCTCTGTAAGTGCCTGGTATCATGATTTATCTGTTATATTACCAATATTGATCCTGAATGTATAGTTCACTGTGGGTTAATTACATGTCATTAATAAAGTAATAAAGTGCTTCCATTCTGATTCTGCCCTAACCTATAGGAAGTGACTAGCTTTTTCCTAGTGACTGCCTTTCCCAGGGAAACATGCTTAGCAACCAGCTACAATTAGTAGTGAATTACTTGTACACGGTTCAAACAATAAAAGCAAACATCATTGACACTTGTCAGGAATGGTGAGAATTTTAAAGTGTTTCAAATTTTCTGTTGGAGCAACTAGAATCCTTGCAAAGTAGCCTGAAACACTTGCAATTTTACATCCGCATTTCTCTCATCTGTATTCACAAGACTATTAGACTTAATAATTCTTAATTAAACTATATCATTAATTCCCAACATTGATATCAAGACGTAGTAGTAATAGGAATAGAACTCTACTTTTGTCTTATCCACTGTATACTGATGAATTTTCTGATGTATTTCTGGCATTGTTTCATTTCCACTTTCTAAGATAATTTCTCCCAGCAGAGGACTTTTATTTGGTCATGTTATTCATATTACTCATCTAGACTTAGGCATTCGGGGGGAAAAAAAAAAACCATGCAAATATTCTTTTGCTTTCTAGAATGAAAACCAGACCTGTTCAAAGATTTAACTGGTTGAAGAAGAAACATGCTTTACCACATTCCAAAAGGAGAAACTACAATACTTAATTTGTTACAATCATAAGTACTTTCATTTCAAACAAAATAAAGAAAACAAGCAGAACAATTGATGCTTTGCCAAACTCTGTCTTCCACAGAACTGTAAGTAATGATTAAAGGCATAATTAAGTCCCTTAGATGTTTTAGTTTCTGGCTGTGATAATATCAGCCATCTATGTATAGTTTATTTATATGTGCATAATGTACATGCACGTGTATTTGTATACGGATCTGTACATATATATACAAGCCCATGGGTATATGTGCACAGACACCCTGGAAATGAAAGCAAGTGAGAAAGACTGCTGATTTCACAGGAAGCATGTTAAATAAATAAATAAATCATCTTTGGTATCTGTCAAAACTAAAATGGAATATTGCTGTATGTGCAGCATTCCCCTTACCTCATATTTTTCCTAGCCCAGCTAGAGGTGTTGGTTAAGGGCTGCTGTAGATAATGTTAACTGAACCTTTGGGAGAACCATAATGAAGTCATATTCTACAGACCTGCTGTACACTAATGCATTCTTTGCTCATTTGGGCATCGTTATGTATCTAAATAATTAGGCTATACAGCACTGCAGTAAAAAAGATTAAAACAAAACAAAGTAACTCCCTGACCCCTGCCTAGTTAAGCAGGATCTCTAGTATTGCCAGTGCCATGTGTTCTACACTCATGAATCAGGATTCTGAATTGTAAAAGTGGCTTAAGGATCATGGCCTTCTACAACACAATACGGCTTCCCTCCTAGCTAGGAAGGAATTTATTATGCTGAGGGTGGTGAAGCACTGGGACAGGTTGCCCAGAGAGATGGTAGGTGCTCCATCCCTAGAAACATTCAAGGTCAGGTTGGACAGGGCTCTGAGCAACCTGATTTAGTTGAAGATTTCCCTGCTTATTGCAGGGGGTTTGGACTAGGTGACATTTGAAGGTCTCTTCCAACCCAAACTTTTATGATTTTATGATTCTCGAACATTTGTACAGCATTATTAATGGATCAGCTATTATTGTTAGCACTGTAAGCTTAATATATATTCTCTGGAACAATATTTCCTACTTTGCACTGCTATTACAACTCAATTTTGTCCTTCAATATTTTTATTGGTTCATTTTCAAAGTTTCTCGTCATCATAAAAAGACAAAACTCCGCACGTCTTCATGGTTGTTGCTATTTTTTTTACAAAAAAGTGCATTGTAATACCACTGAGAAACCCAACATTCAGACACTGTACGAATACAGAGGTAAATGACAGCACTTACTTCATGAGAACTTGTTATATGTATGTATGACAACACAAACAACATCAGCACCCTCCACATTTCTGCAGTTACAAACATAACGTCCAGGAGTTCCTCTGGTGTAGTATTATTATACCAAAGACAGGCTACAACCAAAATTTCCTATAGGTAAAGGCAATATTTTTTTTTTTCTAGAGAAAATGACATAATCAGGAAAAAGAAAATAATTTAGATGCATTCACGCAATTCTTCAGAAAACATGTTTTCACCTTGTGGTAAGAGCGAGAGACTGAACAAGTCCAATATAACTGGGATCCAAGTCTTCATCCAAAGGCCAGCTCCAGCATCCAGAATCTAGAAAATTAGTCCCTGCAGCTTTGGAATTGATATTTGCATTATCTTCATATTACTGCAGTGCTATATTAAACTTATAAACTTACTTTAGGAGTTAGATATCAAAATATTTTGTTTATTGAGTAACTTTTAAATATTTTAAAGGAACACACTAGTCTTACTGAGTAAGACTATATACTTATAATACATAAAAATATATAAATTAAGCTTATACCCACTCACCCAGTCAGTGTACTTTGATGGTTATTTCTATGGATAACAATGTGCTATTCAAATCAATGTTTTCTTTTGTGTTTTTTCTGGACACATAAAATGATAAGTTTCATGAACACTCAGCTACAACCAGACAGAGGCTATTTGAACATATTTAGAGCAAGGTTTTCATGGCTAATGTAATAAAAATAATTTTAAAGCTACCATTGATTTGATATCATGAGCTTGAAGAAACAATTTATAATATATATACCATAAATTATTACACATATTATGCATAATAAGTAGCAAAATTTTTGTTTCATTACTAAAAAATTGTTTACTGTAACTGATTTTCTCTTTTCTCAATATAGGTGATTGTTCTATTTTTTTAAGGAAAAGGATGTTTATTTCTTTCCTGCAAAATACAGTGTTCTGCAATGTTTCTTTCTCTGAATGCCTCACTTCATCAGCAGGTTTCCCTGTTCCATTAAGTACTTTAGACAACTCAGACCAAACTTTACATTAAAGGTGACCTTATCAACACTTCCCTGCTTTCACTTATTTAGTTATAATCAAAACCTGTTCTGACACATGAAAGATGTTCTCATTATGCAAAAAATATCTGGACTGGCATAATAATTTGAAAGACATCCAACAGCTTTACCTCATCGCCAACGCTGAAATACCTCCTCTCACTACTTTACTGCTTGGTTCTTTGTATTCTGAGATTCAGTGCAAATGCCCACAATGGACTTTATTCTTTCTGGTTTTATCAAACTGTTTACTATTAATTAATCTATAGCAGATCAGTCAACTGATAGTTGCAATATATATTATTTTCTTCTAAAAAAGAATAAGCAAACCCCCCAAAAGTAAAGATGCAGAGACATACAGTTTTTTTTTTTAAATTCAGACTTTTCATTTTATGTCTCAAGTTAAATTTCTGATCCTGAGGGCCCTCAGCCTTTCTCCAAGTAGATTGATTGAAATTTTCAGAGCGAGGTTTTACTTAGTTTCAAATGAGCAACTCTGTAGTTCACTATTTCCAATTTAAAGATGTCCAGACATTTTCAAGGACATGATTATAATACATTATTCTCACCTTTCTAAATAAGCATTATTTTCCAGAAGGCATTTCAACGGACCCTTGCAATACCTTTAGTTATGCTTGAGTTCCCTAAACAATACACAAATAACAGTGGGTCAAATATTCAAAGGCAATTGGATATCTAATTCCTACTGAGTATCCAAGCCTAAGTGTATAGTGCCAGTAGTTCAGTGATTTCCCACTATGATTGTCTGATTGCAAGGACAAGCTTTTTAAGGGGTTGAAGCTGATTTCCCTCTTGGTTTGGGATCAAACATTGCAAATTTGTACCCAGAATATATTTCTTATTTTGTATTATCCCAGTAATACTGTTTACTATTTTAACATATAATTTGACATAAAGGCAAGGAAAAAAAAAAAACAAACAAAACCAAAAAAATCTCACTGAATTCGTGGTGACAATAAATGCCAGCAAGAACTTTTATACTCAGAAGCGATGCCTTGGAGACTTTACGGGGCTGTCCTGCAAGACCAGGTAGTAATAAGAAAAACCAGCAATAATTTATCTCTCTAGGAGGTTTGTTTGAAGTTGAAGAACATGAAGATCTTGTTGAAGCAGGACATATAGCATTAGCAGAAACAGGTAGGTCTCTTTTGTCATTTTCCATTCATTAGTATGTTCCAACACTAGTGAATGAGGTCTTTTGTGTGACAATTTCCCTTTTCAGTGAGCTAGCAAGATGAAACCTCAGAGAAATTATGATTAGAAAGAGCAAAGACTGCCTTCTGAAATTTCAAAAAATCTAGGGGTTTTATAATCTGTGAAATGATAATAAAATGAATAGACTTTCTTGCATATATGCTGGCATAAGAAATTCAAAAGTTGCTATGAAGCACAATATTCCTATTAGTAAGAGGGGAAAAAAGAAATAGTCAGCAGTATATTGCTTCTCATAGCACATGAGAATTTTTAACATCTCAGACCACTATATTATATATAAAGCTTTTCAGCATTATAACAGAAATGCAGAATCTGAATGACTGTAAACTCTGAATTTAAAGATGCACAGTTTAGCTTTGAAATTACTGTTTCTGTTGTTTCATTTTTGTTTCAACCCCTCACAAATCCCTGAAACTAATCAAAAATTTAGGATTTTTTGACATATTCCTTGATTTCCAATGAAGATATATAAGCAATCATAAAATGAAAGCTAGTAATTTGTTGATAAAATTAATTATACGTGATCTTTCAGTCCCTGGTGCTTTATGTAAAATTGTTCCAGAGGTGGGATCTGACTTCTGGTAGCTTGCCAGTTACTTTCACAATGGTCCTGTAAGATCCTGTACAAATGTGTTTGGATGTTCTCTTCAACAAGAACATAAAATTGACCAAAAAAAGTAGGAAAGCATTCACACCCCAATGAGCTAGCACTTTTCGGTGTAAATTAGTTTTGTAAGCTGAAAAGAATGAATAAGAAATAGAATTGCCTCTAATATCTTTTTTTTTCATCTATTTCTAGAAAGTTACCAAGCACCCTCTTGCTGCTTTTTTTTTATCTTCTGTTTTTTTTCTACTAATATTTTCTATTTCAAGTATGGTTCCATGTTCATGCACCCCAAACTGAAATTTATGCCCAAAAAAGTGTAAAGATTCTTCAGCTTGCAATGATATTGAAGTATACTATATGTAGCACTAGAACTTATTCTGGAGTGATACAGAACGGTTGTGTGGAAGGGACACGTGGCTCCATGCAGTAGGTCCTCAGGGAGTTTCTTACCATAAGCTTGAAGCAAGCTATTGCTATGCTAATAGAGAAAACAAATAAGACAAGCGAAAATCAACAAAAGGATCAACCAAACAAAATAAAAAATAAAAAAACCCCAACCAACTTAGTCTTGAGCCTTATGTATATTCTGTTGCTTATACCACAACAGCTACAAGCAGAGAGTAGGATAATATGGAGATTAGACCTCACTGTTGAGACATTTATCATGACAGATGCCGCTGTGGAGTTTACAGGTGTATGGTACATATCTGAATATGCAACAGAACTGAAGAAATAAAACTAACTCTGTGACGTCAGGAATGTGGATGATATTCATTTGGTATGGGACCTAAAAATCTAAAGCTATACAAGATTATTTGCTAGCAAGTAATTTTTGCACTTAGTCTTAGATTTAACTGTGTCAGTGAAAACTGCTGATAGGTCATCAGGAAAACGACATTGAAATGCTCTAATTTTTTTTCTTTTAAAAAAAGGGAATTTTAATTTTTTTTCAGTATGCTATGTAAAGATTTTGAATTAAAAATTAACAGTAATGAAAGTAGGAGTTTAGACATCTCAGGATATTGAGCAACTTAGTGGGTAGAACATTCACAAGTTACGGGAGTGATCCATCAGTTTATCTGAACTTTTACAAGTAGAATGCTGGGTATTTTCTATCAAAATTGAAATATTTCCACAAACTACTCCAGTTTCATAAAACAGGAAATTTTTACAGGTGGAAAAAAAAGATTTTTGGGTTTTTTTGTTAGCAGCTAGAATTGCATCAAAAGACTGAAATATAGTGACCAATGTCAAAAGTGCTGTGCGTTAATTTTTTTTTTTTAAAGTGCCATGTGTTGAATTAAGGAACCTAATTGTACATGCTGTCATATAAATATACCTACTAATGTGCTGCATGTTTGTCATTTGGAGCAGAAAGTTTCAGCTGAATTGTTAAAGAGTGTGCAACATACACAACATAAGGTAAGAGGCAACTCCTGACAAGGCATGCGTATGGATTTCCCAGGACTTCCTAGGGCCAAATATATCTTGCTATGACTAATTCTTTGTTTAAATAGCCAGAAATATTTTGTAAATTATCGATGATATGTTCTTATACCTTTAATATACTGTTATCAGTAACTGCTATCCTAGGACACATTGCCAGCAATAGCAACTTACAATTTATTTTTAAGAAATTCCAGGAATTTGTGAAGTGAAATGGAACCACAGATGTAACCACAAGACCCATATATCTATCATTCCAAAGCTTGACTGAATGCTTTACTCAAAAGCTAAGAAAAAGTTTATGGTCTATGAAAACAGAAGGACAAACTCAGAAAAAGAAATGGGCCAGTTTCTTTTTGACATGTAGAAACATACCACATATCAGCCCTGTCAGCCTCCATTTGTTTCATTTTTTGGATGAAATCTCTGTTTTTAATGTGTTTTTCTAAAATAAGGCCTTAAAGGGCCTGTATGAAAGGAAAAAATTGGTTTTTTTTCTTAAATATTAGACAGCGTATGCTACATTATTTCAACCAGAAATCTGACCAGAAATTCATTTATTTATTTGGTCAGAAACACTGATGAAAAAAAAAAAATAAAAAGGGAAAAAACCCCACCCAAACACCAAACTCAACCTTTTTATAGCGATGATAAAACTTTTCTTGACAAGAGGTTTTCAGCTCCAAGTTACGTGACTCAACCTGTTTTCTCTCCTCTGTCTAATTTCATCATATAGTTGAACATGAGGTCCATGTCTTCTCCAGAAACCTAACCACTAGGCTATGCTGTTGCTCTGCAAATACATAGTTAGATATTCATTAAATGCAAAAGAATGAGATTGACAACAACCTAGTAACTAAGGCTCTCAGCTATGATTCAAATGATCCAGGCTCAATGTGCTGTTCCATGAGCATTTAGCATGTTATTACACCATGTTGAGCAATTCCAGCAGAATAAGCTATTAATATGAGAAAATACCCAATAGTCTTATCATCAGAGTAAATAGCTTTCATACATAGACCAACATGTTCATTTGATGGACATCCACTGACATTAAAACATACTGTCTAAAAAAGATGTTGATATCATTCAGCTGGAATGAAGTCCTGCCTGGGATGTATCTAAAAAAAAAAAATAAATATTTTTTTGTGTTTGTAACCTAAAAGCATTTTCAATTATCAGCATTAGCATAATTCATAGCTTGATCTTAAAAGCTGCTGAACATTCTAGGTCTGTTCAGCAAACTCCTTACTAGATTTTAAAGTCTCACATATTTTAAGATACCATATATATTTTCAAGAAAAAAAAATACTGACTTTTCTGACTTTCACATATTGACACATTGGAAAGAATATGCCATTGGTTTGGAAGTTTTTGTAAGAAAGAGGGTTTTTTTTTTAGTTAATATACCTACTTGTGTGGACCCTTTAAGGTCAAATTGCTTCCATCTCACCCTTAGATGGTAGACTTTCAAAAGAAAAGATAAAGTTTTAATCTAAATTATTTTTTTCTTTTTTCTTTTTTTTTTTGTCTTCATATTTTTGTAAAGTTTTGTATTACTTTATTTTATGGAAATCTTCCATGTATGATAAATCCAATTATTCTAGACAATTGCACTCTGAATATGTGCCTGTTCTTATGATTTTAATATGGCAGTTCCAGTATTTTTCTATTTCATTGGTTTGGGCTAAGTAATTCACCTCTTTGTAGGACGGAACCCACAAATTCTACTATAATCATAGTAAGAGATTTAATCCATTAACCATATAATCTGTAAAACATATTATCCTGTTCAGACTAAACTTTTCGTAAGCAGTTAAGCAAAAGATAAAACTTTCAACTCAAGTATTTTCTTAAATACTGCGCTGAATAAAAGCACTGTGTGACTTGGTATCTGAATGTAGATTTTTTTTCCTGTGGCACAAAGCAAGGTGCTTTGTGAGGTTTCTGTAAGACTGATAGTAAATGCAGGGTATTCTTTATCATGCTATGCACGCTTGAAAGGAAAAATGTCAGTTGATAAAGCCAGCAGACAGTTAAAGAAGCAGTTTTGACCTAGTCAGGAGCTGAAAGACGGGGCTTAGTTCAGAACCGAACCATGGGAATATCAGGCTTGACAACTGCAAGTGAGGAAAAAGTCTGGTTTTGTTGACAAGGTTTTGTTTCTTCATACTGTGTTGACGTGAATAAACTTCCTGTAGCAGAGATACCCGTCTCACAAAATGAGTGAAATTGAGTTCTAACAGTCTTAGAACTCAAATACTGCATCCCAACCAGGCCCAGTACACCCATTTTAACTAATTACCTAGCCAGTCATAGTATAATACGTATGATATCCTGTTTTCAGTAGCCTGGAACTTTGTTAACAAAGACTAGTTGCTTGCACTGAACAAGGACTGAACCTATGACTGGGAAAGGCAAGGAGGGTAGAAATCAACTGCTAAGTTCAGCAGTAGCATTCAGAAATCTAAATGACATCCAGAGCTATGACAGATGCCCTTAGGGTAAGCTAAGGGTAAATCTTTGGGTAACCACTAATGGTCACCAGACATGCCACGAGAAGTACAGCAGAGTAGCGTCTTTCTGGATGGGCAAAATCCTTAGGGTTTGCTATCCTGACAACCCAGGACATCCAAGGATGACTTTCTCTCTCTATAAGACTCCCATAAGCTGTGGACATCTAGTCAATGAAGTCAATGCAGAAGAGAGACTGATGCAATTCATACTAAGATTTATCACAGTGTTCTGTTTGATAACCTGAAAATAGGTATTTATATATGCTTGAATGTCTCAGAGATGTCCTACTAGTCCCTGAAGAAGCTAGACCTGATCTGAATCCCACTTGGCATTGACTGAATCCCAACCTGGCTCACTAAGCAAAAAGCCTGACATGGGAAGCAATGGAAGGAAATCAGGGCTGAAATGTCAGGTGTGCAAGGAAAGAGTGATACCATCAGGAGGGCTGGAACTGAGCAGGTAGACTGAGAGTGAGCAAAACAGATTAAATGGGTGAAACTAAAGGGATAAAGAGTTTCTGAGTAAAGAACTGTAGCTGGCTAAGGGAAAGGGATAGGAAAGGTCTTAGAGTTCAAAGTGAAAATGGCAACTGCTGAATAAGAGGCTGGAAGTATGAGGAGGAAATTAAAGTTGTAGAGAGGAGCTTAAAAGTATTGCTAGTACAGCAATAAACCCAAAAAGGAGAAGACTGTAACAGAATCAGGAGCTAGTGTGGAGAAAAAAACGGCACTGGGACCCTGACAGGCTGGTAGAAGGGGAGAGGAAAGTGTTAAATTTTCCAGAGACATGGCGAGACAGTATATTTTCACAGAAGTATGTGCTCAGGAGCAGTCAGGAATGGTACACTAAACTGAAAATCTTAGCATTACCCTATTTACAGCAAAATATGTTGTAGACTCCTGCAGTGCTGGCATCGACATAGGGGACTAGTCCCACCTGCTGCTGTTACTTTACTCCATTACATGGAATGTCAGAGGTCTGAGATGTCCATTCAAAGCTTCCAGCCAAGCTGTCAGATCATACTTTGTGATGCGCTTCTGATTTTCCAGTTTGGTTTTGTGGGTTATTTTTCTTCTAAATGGAAATTGTATATGAGCTCCACCCTTCTCTCCCCTCCCCTCAAAACACTATGAAGCTCCAAATTCAATCCAGAATACCTGCACCCTCACTTAACATAATGATAAGCTACTTATTTAAGCTGAAATTCTCACATATGGTTATTAGTTATCTAGTCCTCATCTCGTCATGTGGATGAATTTATAAGCAGCTGGAAGCTGTATGATATTTTTTAAATACTCTACATATTCTGAAAAATAAATCCTAACTGCCTAACATCATGTGTATTGGATATACTATTCCTCTCCTTCCCCTCTTTGCCTCATGAAGTGTAAAAATGTCCTCCACACCTCAGAGTACTGTGAAAATGAATCCAAGCATTAATGGCTTTTGTCTGTGATGCATGAGGAGGTTTCATGTTTTGTCATAGCTCAGGAGATGTTTCTGGTATCCAAGACCATGAGATGGGGACCGTTCCTGTCACACCATCAGCAATGACATCTGCTGTGTGTATCATCTCCAAGACTTCTCTGAACTAGGTGTAGAGTGGCTCCAGCAGGGCCTGACTGACACACATGCAGGTGTGGTGGCTACTCCTACTGCGGGAGCCCACAGAGCCAACTGGCAAAACACGATTCAGGGAGGAAGTGAGAGAAAAACCATAAAACCACCTTGCACATGTCAGAGGGACGTTAGTGCTGCTACAGGAGCTGATAAGACAGGAACCAACGGGGTGGGTCTGACACTTAGTGTGTGGGACCGGGCAGGTCTGCATTCCTTCACGTCTGTGATAACGTGGTTATTGCAGTGAGAGCGACCACAGGAGAAGAAATGAGCAATTCTGCCTCTGGAACAGGTTTTGTAGTAAATATGTAGTGAATACAAGTTTGGGCCTGTATATCCAGCATCAAGAAAACAACACAAAATATTGAACACTTTTTATTAAGTGAGAAATATCCTCATATCCATCTGTGCCTTGAGTGAAGAAAGGTTCCTATGCAAAAATAGCATGCGATAATGTAATTAAAATCTGTACTGAATGCATAATAACAGAAAAGAAGCTAAGATTTGTACACACAACAAACGCTCTCTCACACAAATGCACATGGCAGCCGGTCACCAGTGGTGTCCCTCAGGGCTAAGTTCTGGGGCCAGTATTGTTTAATATCTTTATTGATGACCTGGATAAGGGGATTGAGTGCACCCTCAGTAAGTTTGCAGACGACACCAAACTAGGTGGGAGTATTGATCTGCTTGAGGGTAGGAAGGCTCTACAGAGGGACCTGGACAGGTTGGGTCAATGGGCCAAAGCCAATGGGATGAGGTTCAATAAGGCCAAGTGCCGGGTCCTGCATTTCAGTCACAAAAACCCCAGGCAGCGCTACAGGCTCAGGGAAGAGTGGCTGGAAAGCAGCCAAACAGAAAAGGACCTGGGGGTGTCGGTGGACAGACAGCTTAACTTGAGCCAGCAGTGTGCCCAGGTGACCAAGAAAGCCAACAGCATCCTGGCCTGGATCAAGAATAGTGTGGCCAGCAGGAGTAGGGAAGTGATAGTGCCCCTGTACTCAGCAGTGGTGAGGCCTCACCTTGAGTACTGTGGTCAGTTCTGGGCTACTCACTACGAGAAGGGCATTGAGATGCTGTAGAGTGTCCAGAGAAGAGCCACCAAGATGGTGAAGGGTCTAGAGTCCAAGTCCTGTGAGGAAAGGCTGAGGGAACTGGGCATGTTTAGTTTGGAGAAGAGGAAACTGAGGGGAGACCTCATTGCCCTCTACAACTACCTGAAAGGAGGTAGAGAGGTGGATGTTGCCCTCTTCTCCCAAGTGAATAATACCAGAACCAGGGGAAACAGTATCAAATTGCGGCAGGAGAGGTTTAGATTAGATATTAGGAAGAATTACTTTACTGAGAGGGTGGTCAGGCACTGGAACAGCCTGCCCAGGGAGGTTGTGGAGTCACCATCCCTGCAGATATTTAAGAAACATGTATATGTGGCACTTCAAGCCATGCTCTAGCACCTGAGATTGTTTGGTGTGGTGTTTGTTTTTTTGTTGTGTTAAGGTTTTTTTGGGAGTGGTTTTTGGGGTGTGGTTTGGTTTGGTTTTATTTCTGTTTGTTTATGGTTGGACTCGATGATCTCAAAGGTCACTTCCAAACATCAAGATTCTGTGACTCTGTGATATATGTGAGTATACATTCATCTGTGTGTGTCTGTTATGATCATTACCTTGCATGTAAATTTAACCCTTGGGATTTAAGACTCTGGGTGAGATTTATTTGGCCAGATAGATTTAACTGAATCTATCACATAGATAATTGTAAAGTAGCTACTTAGACACTTCATAATTAATGGAGAGAGAGAGATGTTTGATGCTATCAACAATTTATTCTAGATATACTAGAGAAAGCACCTTAAAACTACTTAATTCCATAGTTTTGACTATAAAAGACTTCTTCAAATATAAGCAATGTAGACTTCTAAAATTAGATAACATGAATCCCATGCGGAACATTTATTTCACGCTACAAATCCTTACCAATAAAAAAGAGCATTACAAAATAGATTGCAGGTAATATAGCAAGAAAGGCATATACAGTATAACAATTCTGTCTAGGTTAAGTATCTAAAATATTTACCTACTCCACTGAAAAATTCTTAAAGTAAATAAAAGGAAAATATGAAATTGCATCTTGAAATGTATACTATGTTTTCATAAACCAGTATAATAAAAATTAAGCTATACTAAAGTGAAAGTAACAATTGAAATAATTAGTCATTGGTTAGTGGGGTGTTGGAAAACAACATACAGAGAAAAAGTACATTCCCAACATGCAATTATCTAGTTAGAACAATTCATTATTTTTCCCCCAAATCAATATTACAAATGCTCAATATTTTCTTCTGTAATTTGAAATTAGACATGAGTCAGATGTAAGTACCAAGCAGAAATGATTTGTAGCTCTGAAAATTATGTCTGCTCAAAATCTGATTGTAAAAATTGATTGTAAGCACGGAATTTGACGTTCTAGCAATCATATTACATTACCGCACGTGCCAGTAAGAATTCCTGGCATATGATGTTATATAGGCAAACTATATGTCCAGTGACAACATGAGCAAGTTCTGTCTGATGTCTTCAAATGTAATTATAATTTTCAATTCCACACNGGGAGGGTGGGTGGATGGGAAAAATAAGGATTTTTCATTTGAATTCAAATTGTTGATGAAGACGTAATGCATGGCTTGGCTACTTTTAAAATCCTTTGTAGCATGCAAAAAGTTGCATAATAAGCTTTACTCTGTGTATTATTAAATTCATAACTAATAGGACAAGGTTTAGGGAAGGTGATGATGGTTCTGGCCCCATTTAATCTAAAAAGTTTTCCCTCTCCTTTCTCTTTTTTAGTTTAAAGAGGAAATGTACTATTAAAATAAGGAAGCCTGCATAGAATTTGGCAGTGACAGCAGTGGTTGAAGAAGAATGAAGCTCTGCTGGAAAATGAACCACCATCACGTGCTCTGTGTGAACATTTTACAGTTTGACATAGAAAACAATTCCTTTAGTACTTTGTTATGTTTGTCTTAACTACGTACCAGAATTATTATTATGACAGAAAAATAAACTTCTGTTTCTAACAGTAAATGCATCATACCATATTTAAGCTTCAGTAGGTACATATACATTGATCAAAAAATGTTTAAAGCAGACATGGATGTTTAAGGATAAAAAGAGTAAAGTGATGTCCTTGAAAATGTAGAAGTATAAAATATACTCTCAGTGGCTATGCTTGCAAACCTACAAGATTTAAAGGGATTTATACATATGGTGGAAAAAGTGAATTTATGGAACATTCTAGTTCCTATATATATTCAATGTATCTTAAAGTTTTACACGTTTCCTTTTAAAGTTACTAGTGTCTGCTAGCCATTTATGTGCATGTCATTTTATGAGGCAATCAATATAAAACAGCCACCCTGCATACTTAGTGAACAAATATATGCTTAATATACTACAATTATAACATACAGGACCCATGTCCCATCTGAAATGGCACAGTTCCACGAGGAAATTGATAACAGAGAAGATGATGTTTAAGCACTGGATGCATCCTGTAGTGGAAAAATCATCATTGATGTCAGAGTGTTTTGTGAGGTCCATTGGTCAGCAATATGAAACTGGCTTCATAGGGGCTTGCACTAGTGCTGTGTTCCATGGGATTCATACAGTACTATCGTGGTTACTTTTCACAAGCACCTTTGTTCTGATGACATTAGTGTGACTACCGGATTGTATCTCTTGGTTTCTGTTTTCTAAATATAGAGGCAATTTTACTTGTATCTAAGGAACTTCACATGTGTTGCAACAGAATAGTTTCAGATGTGTCTGGCTCAAGAACTTTCTCGCAACTGCACTATAATATATCTTCAGCCAGGCTATCACTCAACATGCTGTACAAAATTTTTTGAACCATGCCAACAGTAGCCCTCTGAAGTTTATCTGTCTTAAATTTGCTGTTCTCCAGTTTCTACATTATTCAGATGAACACCTCCAATGAAACATGTTTCAAACTGTCAGTCTTTTCCTTCCACTTCTGCCTCTTCCCTCCTCCCCTTCATCCCTGCTTATGTACCTCTGACTTACTAATTAGCCCAATTGCTAGAGTTATTTATTTGCAGAATGGAGACAGGCCCTTTTAATCCATTCCCTTTTTTCATTTTCTCAACCAAATACCTCAACATAGGTCATACAGCCGAAAATCTGTTGAACAAAAAAGAACCCAAACTCACAACTGTTGTATGATTTTGCATGCAGTGGTTCAGATTTGTGGTGAGCCAATATGATCAGGAGATGAATCCTAAAAGATGGAAAGAAGAGAAAAAAATTAACTGCATTTAAAATTCTCTTACTACTTTACAAATGCATGTCCTTTTAAAAATAACTAATGAATTTTCCTCATGATTTCTCTGAACACCCTTATTTTTGTATTTCTTTTTTTATTCCCACATCTTCCCTAGTCTCCCTTTTATCACTGACATACTTGTAGAAGGTTTTCTTGTTGACCTCGATGTCCCTGGCCAGACTCCATTTTATCTGGGCTTTAGCTTGCCTAACCTGATGCATGGCTGCTCAGAGTTTCTCTGTATTCCTCCAGGCTAGCTCTTCTTGCTTCCACCTTCTGTAGGCTTCCCTTTTGTGTCTGAATTTGTCCACAAGCTCCTTGTTCATCCATCCAGACTTTTTTGCCTGACTTCTTCATTGTTGGGATGCACCCTTAGCAAGTTTGTTGATGACATCAAACATGGTTGTGTGTGGCAGCATCATCACCGAGGCTGGCGATGCCTTTGCAAGGATTTCAGAGTTCTTTTTTCTTAGAAGTTGGTGATGGAATATGAAGGCAAAAAATGAAACTTCTTCATAAATTTCTTTAGGAAATGAAATTAAATTGGTATTTTATATGAGTTTTCAACACTCAGAGGAATTTACAAGTCTGAAAAAGCAGAATTTACATCATAACTTTTGTGCTATATGTTATTAGCAAGTAATGTTCATAGAATTTTGTAGAGAGCAGTGAGCTCCACAATAAGAAAAAAAAAAAAACCATCAAAGTGAAAGGATCAATGTGTTAGAAATATGAATATCTTCAGACTGTAAAGAAAAAAAAAAAAAAAAAAAAAGTGAAAAATTTCTATGACAAGAATTGGGTTGATAGCCAATATAACTGAATGTACCAGAAATAAAATTAAGACTGAACTGTTACATTAACTACATTCATTAGTCTTCAAGCCACTTGGATTCAATATTCCTCCAAAAAGACTATTCTAATAAATCTGCTTGATGATAAATAATTATAGGCCTTAAACAGAAATATGCAATCAAGGTATTTGATTTATTCATTATTTCTACTTAAAATCCCCTTCTCACTTGGTAATTTTAAACTAGAATTACAAAATATCTGTTGGAATAAGACAACCTTAAGACCCTAACTTTGTATCAGACAAGAATGATATGTGCAGAACTGGTGAGGAGGTAACAAGATGACAAAAAGCCAAGGTGAAGTAGCTAAAAAGTTATTAAAAGTTTTCAGGACTAACTAAACAAAGGAAAAATATATAAGTGAAAGAAAAACCTAGAACACTGATGACTTCTAATTCTGTAGGAGACAACTTAGATCATCAGTTAATAATTCAGTCTAAAAGAGATATTTTTATTTCCCATTATTTTTCTTTGTAGACGTTACATTCTTTCATCTAAAACCATATGTTAAATGTTGCTAGTTTTCTATATTATTTATTAATGAATATAGTAACAAATTATAAACACTGGGAAAGGGAGAATAATCAAGATGCCTATTACAAATGTTTTCCAGTGGGAAAAAAAAAAAGTGATTCTTTTTNACCAGTATTTTTTTTTTTTTTTTTTTTTTTTAATTCTACCACTGCTAATCAATTGTGAACTGAAAAGTATAAAATATAGTTCAGACTCCTGTTTAGATTTTTCTTAAGAGATTTGTTCATTATCCTCTCTCTGTCTGTTTTTTTTTTTGTTTTGTTTTGTTTTGGTTTTGTTTTGTTTTGTTTTTTTCCTCCCCCTTTTATATAACTGAGCTGCTACAGAAGCAATCAAAGACAAGGACTTCTGCAGAGAAGCAAAACAGAAGAAGAGGGGCCTCACTTGGGACATTGTAACCACGAGTTTCCAAGGGAAAACAATTCTGTCTGACAGACATTATGACTGAGATGACATGCTCCTTATTCCCACTGCCTGTGGCCTGGAAGAAAAACTGCAGAAAGAAACCAAAGAGGTATTGAGTAGAAGCAGACAAAATTAGGACTCTGGGACATTTGGAATACTTTCCATAGTTTTCCAGGTCTCCTGCCTTTGGTATCTTGCTGTTTGAGCTGTTCTCTCTCTCAGCAGCCCCATTATTCACTAACAGTAACACTGGCCCGTTTTACATTCTTTTCTCTATAGCAGTCCTGTCTACATCTCTTTCCATTTATCTAATCCATTCTCCACAAAAAAATAATCAAAAACTACACAGCTATGCAGTCTTTGTTATCTTCATCTGCTAACATGTCATATAACTTTCACTATATTTTTGTCCTGTTTATTTAAGTTCTTCAGGAAAAAGGTTGGGCTACAATATCTCCATTTTTTAGTACTAGGTGTATGATTCATAGTTCAATAGATGCAATAGAAAGACTTTTATCCATCCTTCTGTATTCAGATCGTTACACCGTATGTTTTATAACATATATAAGAGACATCATTCAGCGTTTCTGAACTTGTATACCAAAAAACAAATACACAAAACTGTTACAAAACCTAGCAAGCAGTTTAATGAAAATCAAACAGCTATTCAAGGCAGATTTATTGAATCTAACTTTAAACACTATTGACATCTACATCTGAGCTAATCGCTCTGGGCTACCTGTATAGTCAGGGAAGAGAAATTGATATGCCTTCCGGGGTGTAATTCATCTCAACCAAAAGTAGGCGTCTCATATAGGTCATACCGATTGCACCTTAAATGTGCCTATTTCTCTGCCTTGGCTACAAAGCCAGCCTAGAGTGACTAACAACTACCCTGTAGCTAACTGAAGCCAGATGAAATGCTTCCCACTCTTATCAATTTCTGTGCTGACTACAATAGGCACACATGTTTTCTGAAAGTTATCAATAATCTTTCTACTATTATGTCATGCTATTTCCTGCAGTTCAAGTAAGCTACAATTTCGTAGACAGAGTTCATGAAAACATTCCAAAGATCTGTACTTTTACCACATTTAAGACAGTAATTTTTTGTTTTATTTTATTTGCTCTTCAATATTAGTTTCTAATCTCCACTATCAAGAAATTGGCCCCTGGGTTAATTCAGTTCGTCTCCAGGGTGCATCAGAGTGTGTGCAGATTCCTGGGTATTGGCTACTTAAGAACACTCACCCATAGATACATAAACTCTTCAGTATTAAACATTTGATCAATATAAGAGTTTCAAAGGAGAAAGTAGTGTTAAAAGTTTATTCATTCTGTGCACTCTTTAGAGATGATTAACTGTCTTTATTATATTAAAGCAAACCCAAAGCCATCTGCCAAAGGCGATTGTGTCCAAGCACTGAAACCATTTCATGTGAAAACTCATTTTCAGGCTCCTAATTATTTTTCATTATAGTGGCAGTGTGGAATAGATTGGAATTGGACAGTAATTGCCAGGTCTGAGCAGTGCGGACCATTGCAATGTATCAGTTTAGATGAAGTGTGACAAGGATACATCTAGCTACTATATAACTTCCATTAAGCAACTTCCCTGTCCCTGATCATGTAACACTTCATAGAATGTGGTCAGCACAAGGTCATAATAATGGCTTTCTGTCTGACTTCAAGTATTTCGCACACGCACAAGCTGTTAACCCCCTCTGTTAGCATCGCTCTAACAATGTCCAGTTATTACAGTTGTCAAGGATATTTACAGTATTTCTCCACGGGGGATAAGAGAACTTTAAAAGGTTGCAGAACTTATATATGTATATTTTAATGCTTCATGATGCTAAAATATCCTGGAATTGAGAAACAAATTACCTGGAAGGTAGTAAAGTGCTTTTCTACAGCACTTCATGTGTTTGGTCCCGCAGCATAAATTGGAAAATAAGTGATCTTAGGTTCAAGTTCTAAATCTAAAGTAATTTCTTGCAGCTAAACTCTTATATCTCATATTTCAGTCTTTAATTCACTTATCCCTCATTGCTCTCTCTTTCTCTTCCCAGAACAAAGGCATTAGGACGTCATCTAACTGCCTCTAAAATAAATAATACACTCACACTAACCTCACTAATCTCTTGGTCCTTTGCTTTAATAAAATTATCTGAGATGCAACTTTTCAACCTTATGCTTTCCCTGCTACTTTTGATTTACATGACTTTATTTTTGTTTCACCTCTGATTTAGAAAAGTTTATTCTCAGCTTTGTGTGTCTAAGTTTCTGAAAACTCTTATTATTGCCTATGGAAGAGCATCCAACATTCAAGCAACAGCAGTTAATGATCAGGTCTGAAAATATCCTGCCTTCAGTTTTTATCCTCACTATTCAAATTTAATGGAAGCATCTTTTGGCAGCAGCAGCACTGAGGAGAAAGTTGGCTGTCCCTTCCACCTAGGATGCCAAATACTATAACTCTGAATACATGGCAGATACTCAATCACACAAAGCTTCTTTTCGAAAGATGAGCCCAAAGTTCATATTACCTCTTCTTACATACCTAACCTGTACTTTCCACACAATGAAACCATGTGTCTCAATATTGCTGTAATGTGAGGAAATTGTACTGTATTCAGAAACATGTCATAACAGCACCTCAGCTACTTCTCAGAGGCATTATATCCTGTACAGATATACTCACTTTAGAATGCGTGTGTTCTCACAGCTTAAGGCTTTGCCATTCGGCAGATGAAAAAGCTGTGTAAAATGTCAGGAAGATTGAAAAGAATATTGATTTTGTCTTCTGTAAACAGCGCTAATTTTTCCAAAAATCTAAGGATGACAATATAGCACTTTGTTTTCCAATGCCATTCACAGCGGGGACATTTTTTAAAAAAATGGACTGGAAAGAAAACATAATTAATGAAGTAATCTGTCATCAATGAACCTGTAAATTGAAAATACTTTATAATGTTCTTGAAGGGTAAGGAATTCATAATAAGGCATTCAAAAACTGGTGTTTGTAGGGTGAAGTTTTTTGGTTTGGTTTGGTTGTTTCTTGGTGTCTTTTTTTTTTTTTTTTGGGGGGGGGTGGGGTTGTTTGGTTTTTTGTTTTTTTTTTTTTTTTTGTTTTGTTTGTTTGGTTGGTTTTGTTTTGTTTCCTCTCAAAGGTATGTCAACCAGTTAGTTTAAATATAGCGCTGTTTTCTTATTTTCCTTCTGGTGCAAACTAAAGCTTTTTTTGGGGGAAAAAAAAATCCTAAATCCTTACCAGCGTAATCCTAAAAATGAGCCATACTTTATGTACAACTAAAAATATATATTTTGAAAGGGTAGTCTGTGTCTCAAGTCAGTATGAAGGAAGTATGGACTGTCTAAACTATCAGAATGACTGATTAAAATAAAATTTCATTGAGAATATTTAATAAACCCCAACCAAATCATTCTTAGTAGAAACAATCTACATAATATATATATA
>VXBJ01003289.1:2525296-2537729 GCA_013400055.1 Nycticryphes semicollaris | reverse complement strand
ACAATCTACATAATATATATATATATATATATATTGAAAACATACTGAAACAATTATTATTTTACATATGTAATGTATCTGATGTGCTGGTATGCATGAATCACGTTAACTTCATGTCAAGACTGCATTCAAATCCTGATTTCTCAGTTAGCTTCACTTTCTCTAAGTCTGAATATACATATTCAAAACTTTGGGACATACTCCCTGGCTCCCCTGGTATGAAAGGTTCAGGGAGCTGAAGTTGTCTCCATTCCTATGGGCAGAATGGAAGTTGTAAGGTTGGCCCTGACTTGACTGACCTGTAGACTTGATATTTCAGTAGACCTTGCACTTTAATGTCAACCTGCTACACGCTATGCTGAGGCCCCTGTCTCATTAGATAAATCTTCTGGCAGCACAAAGCTAAAATCCTGCTGGGGTAGCTCTTCATGCAGTAAAACTTAATTCCAGAAAAAAAAGCTATATGAAGTGTTAAAGACATGCCATGAGTATTGAGAAAGAATATACTTAAGTGCAAAGCTTTTCTTCTGACAAAATTTCTAAATAACAATACAAAGCCATAGCCTAGGATGTGACCCATGCAAGAAGTTTAATAAATGCAAGTCTACAAAATTGCAGACTTGAGATATAATTTGGATTTCCTGGGCATCACATCACTTTTTATAGTGGATGAGAGCTGTGGGAGGGAAGTGTCTAGCAGTTCCCAAGTAAATCATGACCCCTTTTTGAACTGTGTAGACCTCATCTCTACAGCAGAAAGAGTTAGAAATTCAAGCTGCTGTGTCTGAGGCACCTGTGAAGAACGTCTGAGTCCAAGGCCATTGACAGGTCAGTAAACTAAGACTATAGTTTGTCTCTGAGAACTAGTCTGCCAGTTTTCCCCCAGCAAGTTTTTGTCTACACTTACATGACCATGAAAATTAATCTAAACAGTACATTAAATGCATATATGTGGATGGTGCATGGGAAGCACTATACTTGAACTGAATATAAACTTTGCACATGCATGCTTTGATCAAGCAATAAATGAGGTAAGAACTTCATGTTTGACAAATACAAAGAGAAAACCAGAAGGGCATGACTTTTCAGATCGTTTTTCTCCTCCATTATGTGATCTCACACAGAGCTTCCCGATACACACTCTTCCTATTGAGCTCCAGGCACAGTTCATTGAAGCCATTATTTACAAGAGATGTTTAGTGTTCAATAAGCTATTTATCTGCTCTAATAACTTGGATAATGCAATAAAAAGTATATCTCTTAAATTTTCAAACAACATGATGAAAAGCTTATCAGGCAGGCTGGAGGATGAGATTGGAATTTAGAACAGGATGAAGAAAATCATAGGAAGTTTCAGGTTGGAAGGGACCGTAGAGATCTTTGAGTTCCAACCCCTCTGCCATGGCAGGGATACCTTCTGCTAGAGCAGGCAGCTCAAAGCTCCATTCAACCTGGCCTTGAACACTCCCAGGTATGGGTCAGCCACAGCTTCTCTGGGCAACCTGTTCCAGTGCCTCACCACCCCCACAGGAAAGAGTTTCTTCCTAATAGCTAACTAGGTTTAAAACTGTTACCCCTCCTCTTATCACTACAGTCCCTCTCCAATTTTCCTGTAGGCCCACTTTTGGTACTGTAAGGCTGCTGTAAGGTCTCCACAGAAATTAAATTAAGCATTGTTAAATTCATTAGGCAAAAATGCAAAGTAAAAAGATAGCTGGGTGAAACTGCAGAAAGAAAAATTCAGATTAACAAGTGTTTATGAAAGTAAGGATAGTGACAGGATAAAACAGATTATCTCAGGAGATTGTGGAGTCACCATCACTGGATTCTTTAGAAACACCCATAAAGAATGATAGAGGTATAATTGATCTGCCTATAGAGATCTTTCCAGATCTTTTATTTTCTATCATTCTTGCTTTTTTTTTATATATATATATATATACTAATGTGGCACAAGTGACCAAATACAAGTGCCTAAATACTGCAATAGGAACTGGCTGCTTCATTGCAAGGGCCCTTGCTGTCTGTGCAGAGCATGTGCCTGGTCATCTCTGTTCTGTATATTCTCATGGCAGGAGTGTATGGACTGGTTGTTATTCTTACCAAAAAGTGAAAAAAACCCCATATTTAAATGCAGCTGGCACAACCTGGCTTTTGTATGTGTCTGTTTTATGGACACCTGTAGTTCAAAGAAGATATCTTGACCCCTCAAATATGAAGTCAGCTGTGGCTAACAAAAGTAGGCAAGATACAGTGAAGGATGTCCAACAAAGTTCAGTCGTTGTTCATGGGATGTTTCTCTTAATTATTTTCTTAACTTTACCTTAATACTATAAAGTCTGTCATTCTTAATAATATTTTTAGATGCACATAAATTAATCATGTGTTAAATTTTTGACTTTTTTTTAAATTAGTAGAGATATAAAACTAAATTTAATTAAAATATCAAAATCTAGTAAAATGTTTTAATGAGGGATTCCAAGAATAACAGAAATCAGGAATTGTATTACTCTACGTATGAAAGTTGGATTACATCAACATCAGTTAATTTAATTCATAAATGTACTAACATAGCGTAATAGTCATAAACCAAATTATTTTATATAGAAATATATTAAAGAAATAATATATTGACTTCACTGGCATCATAGGTGATTGTGCTGACTTAATCTAATTAGGATTTTTCACCTTGAAATGTATTAAATATATAACTTTGTGACCACAGTCCAGTGCAGGAACTAGTGTTTGAAAAGGACCAAACATATAACCTTTGGAGGAAAACATAGCTTAAAATTGACCCTACTCATCTAGTGTGCTGGTTTTGGCTGGGGTAGAATTAATTTTCTTCAAAGTAGCTAGCATGGGGGTACATTTTGTATTTGTACTGTGTTGATCATACAGGGATGTTTTTTATTGATGAGCAACCCATGAGTTTTCTCACTTTTACCTTTCTGATCGTTTCCCCCATCCCACTGCGGGGGGAGTGAGTGAGTGGCTGTGCGGTGCTTATTTGCTGGCTGGGTTTAAACCACGACATCTAGCCTTTCAGAGTTACAAAGTAAAGAGTCCTACAGCTAACTGGTCAAAGAATGTTGCTTTGAAACACGAAAATTGATTGTCCTTGAAACTTTCTTCTCAGTCATGTAATTTATACCCTTACTATTAACAGCTCATCCTTCTGGAACTGTGTTAAGCAATGGCATAAATGGAGGATAAACATAAAAAGTGATTATCTATTGATATAGTTGAAGAATCACAGCTATTATTGTCAAGATATTTAAATGTGCCTAAGCAATGCCTTTTGCTTGTATTTAAACTGTTTAAGAAAGTTAGTATTTTTTTCTTTTTCTTTCTAGCATTTTTTTATTTAATGCTAGAAGGAAAATGTCTCACACAGATTCTCTTTTCTCCTTTTTAATGTGCAACATTAATCTTTCCTTCCAAGTTAGTGTTTCAGGAAGGATGATGTTGCACATACAGTAGGTAAGGGCTGAGTGACACTTTTCAGATGGCTGTCTTTCAAAGAAAGGTCTGTTTCTCTGCATTATATACATCAAGTGTATTAGTCATATGACTTGAGCATGTAACCCACGTCTTCTTGAAGGGCTTTTTGAAAATACTTGCTTTTGCATAGCCACTCTTTTCTATTATTTGACAAAACAGGACAAACAGAGAGAGAAAATAAAAAAAAAAAAAAAAAAAGCGGGGGAAGGGAAAGGAGAGCAGTAATCAGAGCCTTTTAATTGGCTGGTCACTAATACAGTGTAAGTTCTAAATGTGTGTTCATTACAGCATGAAAATAAATAGCTTTCTTAAAATGTTTGTATATAACACTTTCATATATGCCAAGGCCAAAAAAAAAAAAAAAAGGCTTATCCCTCCCCCTGCCTCCTTGTTCACAGATTGTCCTGGTTTGAGGTAAAACAAACCAGTTTTCTGTTTTACCATTTTACTTTTTCAGCTGGGCCTCTTCTAACTAACTAAACTCTGAAATTAACAGCATATTGTTCAGAAATTGTTCCCTCCCTCAGTNTGAGGGATCAAAGGGTCAACTCTCTTTCTTTAATGGCTGATGTTTGAGGAGGACCCTGTCTGTTTATCTGCCTTTGACCCTGATCTGAACGTTCCTGACTCCAGATCTGGAATCCAGCTCCTGTTGATCACTGAGTCCAGTCTGGGACTTTTCCTGATGCCTGCTGGTGAGGTAATCATCATCCAGGGAGCTTGATACAGTTTTGTATATATTGTATCTATTTCAATATTTTATTTTTTCTTTAATTTTAGTACTAATACTTCATTAGTTTAATTCATTCTAAACTCTTAAATCTCCTTATCCTCTTCCTTTCCCTTCTTTTTTGGGAGGAGGAAAGGCCATTTATCAGTCTGGTTTTGGTATATTTGGCTGAAACCATGACACAGATATCCCGTTAATTTCAATGGCAGTTCAGAACATTAAAGGCAGGTAGGATTAGGACATATCATTCACTATAATGTGTGACACTTTTATCTTACCTGTCACTCAAAGATTTAAAATTAAACATAACAAATGCTGGCTCAGGGCTTATATAGTTTTATACAGCATAAACAAGCAGTTGTTTTCAGAATATTGGGATTGCATATTTGCAATGTTACTGCTCTGTTTGTGGTGTTGACTGCTCTTTTCACTATCTGGTGCCTTGAAATGGATGGAACAATCAGCCCTCTGGAGTTTAAAGAGGAGCACAAAGGAAAATGTGAGAAATAATGAAGATCAGGTTCACTAGCTATGTATTGTATAATAGCTGTCAAAATGAAATAGAAGTTATCAGAATGATCATATTAAGGGAGATAAGCTCTAACCAAAGTCCTATATATCAGTGTCAATGCAATATCTGCAGTGAAAGTGCAAAAGTTAAGCAATGAGAATTTCCTAAGAATGCACTGATCCTTGCAATGTAGCAGTATAATCCACATAATTTATATGAACTATCATCCCTGTACTCTCTTGACCTCAGATCAACTGTATATTCAGCTGTCTTTATTCAGACTCAATCATAAAACTACTAGAGGGAGTGAAAGAGGAATACGCTTTTCATCAAATTTCCAGATGTAACATAGCGGTTGAAATAAATAACAGAACAAATTATGTACTTTTTATTTATTTGTCTACAGTTCTAAAGTCCTTACAGAGTTCCTGTTTCCATAGCCTCAAAATCTTGAAGGGAGAATTCTGTTATTTGATCACACCTCTACAATAAGGTCAAAAATAGGTGTATTGGCAGACTTCATGACCACAGGAAAAAAAACATACACAAAAGGAGGCCTTTAACACATGACACCATGAATACCACATAGCTGGTTATTATTAGTTAAACTCTAATCAGTCCTCTACTGTCAACATACCTTTCTGTGTGTGGGGTGGAGGAAGAGGCTTAAGAAGTCCCTTATTGAAGAGGAATTCCATAGAACTGCTATCAGTATAAAAAAACCTCCTCCCATACCAAAACTATACTTCTGTGAGCACCTGTAAATGTCTGACCCTTGAAAGCTGTGAGGAATTTGGGATTCTGCTCATCTGTGGATCTACCATCACCTTGACATATCAGTTGGAAAGCGTAACAGTTCACCAAACATTTTCCAAGTGTGCCTCCTGATTTTATATGCAGTTTAAGTACTTTTTCCAATTTCCTTCTGAACTCAGTGGCGGCAGTTATTGGTGGTCCCTTGTGAGATTTGAGAAGCAGCAGTTAGGGCACTTGCAGGCTGACAAGACTCTGCTGCCTTGCAAAGTGCAGCTTTATTCACTGTTGCCATTAATATGAGGCTGTTGATGGCATCACCGCCCAAGTTTTGTGCAAGTGGCTAGTACTTCCCAAGTGAGTGAGAGACCCAGAATTACTTCTGTCCTCAGCCACATGTATTGTAAACACTTTTTTTTCACTGTGTCTATTAACTGATGCCCTAATTTTCAGGTTATGGTCTCCAAATGAGGCTACAGATTGTCTTGTAAGGTGGATCTAAGTGTTCTCTGTGTTGCAAACAGTCGATATACATTAGTTTAGGGAGAATGAGAACAGAAGGGTACATCAAATGTTGGCCTCGTAGTGGTTGGAAGAGAAAGAAGGAAAGAGAGTGGAGACAAGGACAGTGGATAATATTTCATAAATATGCATTTTCAGGGCATGTTTCTTTTGCTCTGGTTTAGACATATGCATTACTGTGAGGCATGTTGCACACCAGAAGTGTCAATATATTCCCATTGGCTATAGCACTATTCTGGGGTAACGAGATACAGAGCTTAAATACAGATCTCTGTGCTCTTGTCATCTAAAGTATATTTTAAATAAAAAATGAACCCGATCTGTCCTTTATTACCTGGAAGCTAAAGTACTCAGTGAAGAAAAAATCTGAAGTCTAGACCTACATGACAAAGGTCTTACTTTAAAATGCACCCGCTGATGAGTGTTAATTAAAAAACGAGGTGGTTTATTTTTTTTCTCATAGTATGTCTGTGGAAAGATGAAGGAGAATCTCAGAAAAGCTTTTTTTTTTTCCTTTTAATGGGGAAGAAACAACAAAAAGATCTGCTAAGAGAGCTAAGAGACAACCAAAGTAAAGAGTAATTAATGAGCTGATAAAGAAATATTACAATTTAAATTTTAATATTCATCTTGCAGAAGAAGTAAAATGTCTCCAGGTTAAAAAACATCCCTACTAACATGGATTTAGCCTTGAACAAAAGATGAAAAAGCAATAATGGACTTTTACGGCTTGAAATTGTCAACATTTGTCTGCAATGTGTTATCATATTCCTGGGGAAGAGGAAACAGAAGGGCAAGAAAACAAGGAGTTTTATTTAGAATGCCAGCAAAGAGCATTCAACAACAGCATTTACCTTTACCTGTGAATAAGCAAGGTGTTATAGGGACCATATAGGTAATAAATTAATTCTCGATGATAAATAAAAAGAAATTACATGTAGAGCAAGTAAAAATATTTCGTATCCTCAGAATATGATATATATCAGCAAATGCTTTATTTTTCAGCTGCATCAGAGGGAAATGTTCAAGGACACAGGGAAGGAAAGAGGCCCTGATTTGCCTTGCAGTGGAGGGAGTGGTCTAGGCTAATCCCAGAATGGAGAAAAGCAGAAAAGCTTTTGTTTCAGCAAGTCCTGGTGGAATGGAGACTTTTCTCAATGTTTAGTATATTAAGCCATTCTTCGTGGGCCTTTAGCTCTTATTTTTTCATTGCTTTCTTTTGAAGCTTTTGCTGCCGACAAGAACTTAATTAAATATTTTAATCTCTATGTTTTTAAAATGATCAGCTTTAATCTGCCTTTTCATACCTAACCCATGGTTAGTTTAGATAGAGGTCCCACATTATTTTTGTACTTCTGGAAGTCTACATATAAATTCTGAACATACAGTAAAGAAATCATAAAATACTTATTTTGCACACTTCCATAACTACTTCCAGAGTTTCTCATAATGCTGTCAGAAGTTCAGCCCTAAGTGTTTATCACTCCCTTTATTAAACATAGCCGCATTACAGCTCCATTATTTTAAACACAATAAGTAGATAGACAGAAAATTGTTTCTGTGCCTATATAAAATATCATTTTATGACAATGAATTCTGGTTATTACTAGCTCAATATCAATTTGACCCTATGCTATTACATAACCTTGCTTTACACAATACTTGGAATAATTTCTGTATTTGTACTAGAAGACCAGTGTTTCAAAGTCCCATATTGAACAATACCAACTAGGAGTCTGATGTACTCTTCCACATGTGTTATAAACAGATTATATTTTCATTTTCAAATACAATATTATTACAAGTTATACTAACAACCTGAATAACTAACATCCATATTTCATGTTTATTGCTGCCCGCATAAATTCTAATTAGGAAGCTGTATGAATGTTCAAGAAACTACAGAATAAGTGAGTAACAACAAAATACCTGTTAATGCAATTATAACCCCGTTATCTCATTTAATTAAATGAGTTTGTCATTACTGGAAAAACAAGAATATCTATGAAACTGCAGGAAAGCTTGTCCCAAAAGCTCTTGTAAGGCAGTTCTGTTCATCGATATCTAAAGGTAAATCAAAGGTATTGCCTTCTTACTTAGTTAAACCATTCATTGAATAGTAGAAATTATGTTTTAGAACCACAGGAGATAAACTGCCCTTCATGGTTCTGGTTCATTAGCAAGGATGTCTGATGAGAAATCAGAAGGTAATGAATTATCAAGACCAAACAAAACCATGAAAAAAATATAGTATAAAAAAAAAAAATCTATCGATCATTGAGAAGCCTCAGGAGACCTCCTTGCAAGCAAAAGCAGAGATGTAAATGAGTGTCATGGTGTGGTCTGGATTGTCCAATCAGATTCCCTCCACCTCTCTCTCCAAAATGAGGAGAAGAAGAGATAAAGAGATTTATGAGTTTAGGAAAAAACTTAACTACTTTAATGAATATATTAATAAATTTTAAAAAAAAAGTTAAATATATACAGTATATACAAAGCCATATCAGGTTCCCAGGACAATGGTCACATCACCAGCAAGCACAGGGAAATTCTCAGAAAGTCAGTGAAAGATGGGAGCTGGATCCCAGATCTGGAGTCTGGAATGCTTAGAGTTATTTACAGACCCATTTGGGATAACACATTTGAAATNGTTTGTCATTACTGGAAAAACAAGAATATCTATGAAACTGCAGGAAAGCTTGTCCCAAAAGCTCTTGTAAGGCAGTTCTGTTCATCGATATCTAAAGGTAAATCAAAGGTATTGCCTTCTTACTTAGTTAAACCATTCATTGAATAGTAGAAATTATGTTTTAGAACCACAGGAGATAAACTGCCCTTCATGGTTCTGGTTCATTAGCAAGGATGTCTGATGAGAAATCAGAAGGTAATGAATTATCAAGACCAAACAAAACCATGAAAAAAATATAGTATAAAAAAAAAAAAATCTATCGATCATTGAGAAGCCTCAGGAGACCTCCTTGCAAGCAAAAGCAGAGATGTAAATGAGTGTCATGGTGTGGTCTGGATTGTCCAATCAGATTCCCTCCACCTCTCTCTCCAAAATGAGGAGAAGAAGAGATAAAGAGATTTATGAGTTTAGGAAAAAACTTAACTACTTTAATGAATATATTAATAAATTAAAAAAAAAAAGTTAAATATATACAGTATATACAAAGCCATATCAGGTTCCCAGGACAATGGTCACATCACCAGCAAGCACAGGGAAATTCTCAGAAAGTCAGTGAAAGATGGGAGCTGGATCCCAGATCTGGAGTCTGGAATGCTTAGAGTTATTTACAGACCCATTTGGGATAACACATTTGAAATATAAGTCAACATTTAAAAAAATCCCACAAAACAAATGATTTATTGAAAGAATGGTAAAATTAATAAGGTCAGAAATATCTTCTCGCAAATCTATATTGACTATATCTACAACAGTAAAATGTTAATAATACATTCTACTTTAAAAAATATTAGAGAAATTAAATACAGAAGAATTTTTTTAATTTAAATTTTGAACTGTACAGTATTATCCTTTGTTTCCCATTCTATTAGATTAACGTCACATAACTAATTATATTATCCAGTTTATTTTAAGTTTGCAATGTCTCTTTATCAGCTATTTACATACTTGTATGTTACTTTTCATTAATAATTCCTTTTATGTAGTTGGAAAAGATATAAACAGTGTTTGCACTTTTTATCTGTTACAATCATTACAACACTTTTCTTAATGGTGTTATTTGTATTTGTATGTTACACATTGCTAGCGTTCTCCAAGAAAATAGACTATCATTATTAGGGCAAAATGTAAGATGTATACTTTTGTCTGTGTTTCTACTGTTAGTCAGTTCTGTGATACCTGGAATTTTACTTCCCCTGCCTCAGAAAATTTTGCAGTGTGCATGCAAAGCTAAGTTTCTGCTTAAGCAGAATCTGTTGAATAAGAATTTAAATAACCAACAAATATGTTGTGGCCTGCTCTAGTGACAGCAAAGACTTGCAAAAAGCACTTTTTAAAAAAATGAAGTCTTAGAGAACATTTTCCAAACAAATACAAAACTGTGTCCTTAATGATTATGCATATTTCCTTTTTCCTGTTCTCTGATCTATTCAAGCTTAGAATATTAATCTCATAAATCATGATTGAAATTGTATATGCTTTATTAGAAAAACCTGAAGCTTTTCTAAGGTTGGCACCAGAGAGAATTCTATTTCCTACTGCATTGAGCCCGGTGCCATTAAAATCTGGCCTTACGAGGAAGAACGTTTCATGAAGGCAGTGCCCAGAAACACTTTTCCAAATTGGATGGGCCTTAAACCAATGGTTATGTTACAGCTCATAGCATTTTCATACCTTGCTATTTATACTTTGAGTAGATGAAGACCTAAATTCTCTGTTGATTTCAATAGGTCTTGAAAAAAATGGGAAGTAGACAAAAGGATAATGCATTGCATATTAGACAGGTGGGTAGACAGACAGAAAGATGGATTGGTAGACAGATAGTAAACCTCCTTTTCTTCCAATTTTTTTCCATCCTAATACCCATTCTCTAATAGGTTTCCTTTATTCAATTTTTCTCCAGGGTTACCATGATAAATTTAAAACTTTTGGATAATTATCATATACTGATTATGCTGTAACAGAGGAGGATGAATTCATACAATTTTGTAATCCCCCAAGACTTTATTTTGTTTGTTTTATGACTTTCTAGTATATGGCATTTTAGACTATTTTAAAAACCTGCTGTTTCCAACCAGGTGCCTGAAGGCATAGGTGCTCTTTCAAAGGAGCTTCTTGTTCTTTGAAGGGTTACTTTTGAAGGGTTACACAAATCAATTTTCTGCCTTTATGGTGTAAGCACCACACACTGTAGTTGTGGTATTTGGCCTCAGAGTAATTGGTGCGATTAATAAATACTGATGGATCAGCAAACTGTTTGCTTTGTAAAGTTCAGGATTTTGGAGATTAGACTCAAACTGTTGTGTTGTTATTAATGTAATCAGTCCAACACAAAAAAAAAATGGAGGAGATGACAATTTGGCAACACTTCAAAATAAATCATGGCACCTCATTAATCCCTTGAGCTCATGCAGGATTGTTGAATTACTTAGCTAACCTCATTTGAAGTTAGCAAGGGTATAGCATTAATGCAATAGGAATTTCATTTTGATTTTTATCTAAAAGTGGGATTAAGCCAACAAAAGAACATTGTATAAGCCTGTTTTTCAGTGGCTGGGTTGGCTGGCGTGCCTTGCAATCTTCCTTTTCATAGAAATCAGAAATGTTTTCAATTTTTACAAATGACCAAGAGATTTTCCAGGACACTCTTCAGTAAGAAATGGAGAATAGGGATTAAAACGATTCTATGATAATATGGAGGATTTCAAATTTTAAGAATTTTAATCAACTCCTTAGGGAAGTAAAGTTAAGCTTCAATAATGCTTTATCTTGATTTTCTTTTCCTCCTTGTTTAAGTAGTAACACTCTTAAAGGTCTTTGAAGAATGGTTATTAAATATAGCAAATTAATGAACATAAAGTATTAATATTCTTATTGGCATGCAAAAATCTTTGTCAAGTGAGACTTTCTAAACATACTTGAATCTCTTCTTCATTTCTCTTTTTTCTCAAGCATGCAACCAGAAAGGCTATGAAATCAGCAATTTGCAATCTTTTCTGTAAAGAGAAGACTTTTAGTAATATATTAATGGCAAAGGCATAGGATTCAAGCTGCATTTTTTGATCTTCATGTGACAGAGGTATTTAAGCAAAGGACCTTCAAGGGATTTCCTCATGTCTCAGGGAAGCTCTGACAACTGCTGGTGTGTGAGGAGATCAAGTTACAGTTGTCTGTTTGCAAGTTCCCACAGGTTCTGGTTTTTCCCTCTATTTAATTGGAAGTGCCTTTTATTCTCAGACTCCGCTTGTAACAGTGTTAGGCAGATACTTCATAAAATGTCTGTTGAAAGTTAATTTTCTCCTTCATCTTTGTCATCTAAATGCAGGATTTTTTACTGTTCTGAATTGTACCTTATAGCTCCTGGTTACTGTTGTTCCAAGAGGATATATGTTGTTTATTGCTAGAGCATATGAAAGCAGCCATCTTAAAGTATATATTTTTCTTAGAAACGATAGGTCATTCTTTTGTAGAAAGCCAATCTAATTTTCAAAGCAGTCTTTTAACAGAAAGGACAAAATTTATACTTGAAGTGAGTGATGCAGTAATTTCTAGTAAATAGAAACCTACTCCAGGATGCTTTGTTAACTGTGCAGCCTGTTAAATGCTATTTGTTGTACCTCACAACTTCAATACAAAAGTATGTTAAAAATACCATTAATAAAATTCTTCCTTCCTTCCTTCCTTCCTTCCTTCCTTCCTTCCTTCCTTCCTTCCTTCCTTCCTTCCT
>VXBJ01003289.1:2475561-2525269 GCA_013400055.1 Nycticryphes semicollaris | reverse complement strand
TCCTTCCTTCCTTCCTTCCTTCCTTCCTTCCTTCCTTCCTTCCTCCCTCCCTTCCTCCCTCCCTCCCTTCCTCCCTTCCTCCCTCCCTTCCTTCCCCCCTCTTTTCTTCCTTTCCTTTATTTTTCAGCCGTGCTGCAGCTAAAAAAGAAAACAATTTACCATTTCAGATAGAATTATATGAATTACATAGATTTGAATCTCTCATCTCCCAAAATAAAAAAAAACCACAAAACAAACCTATATTTTCATTTACAAATATAATTCATATGAATATGTACAGTAAATCAGAATCCAACTTTGTGAATGAATCAATATGAAATGACCTTTTTTATTAAAAAAAAAAGCCTAATAAAAGCCTAATAAAACAATATACTTATGTTAGGTACCACACTGAACTATAATTTCTTAATGGTTAAGTTATTACAAAATAGAAATACAGTAAGTATATTAGGCCTATTTAGATTTTTAACTACTAGAAGATTTACCACTATTCATATAAATGTAAGTCATAAAAAAAACAGTGCTTGTTGATATGACCATCATAAGCATATATCATTAGGCCTAGCTACTTCAAAGAAATCCAAATAAATACAATATGTATTCAATCAAATGAATTGTTACATGTATGTCATACTGAGATTCAAGATGTACGAGAAAAATATGTCACTATTATGTGCACACAAACAAACTCAAGCCTGAAATGTTAGTTATTTCTGGGAGGAGGCTTGTTTGATTGTTTGGGTTTGTCGTGTTTGTGGCTGAAACTATTCTCCAATTTTGACTCAATTCCAGGAACCACTTCCTTGAAAGTATCCTTTGCAGCACATAAATGAGCTTTCTTCTCAGACTATTATTATTTAGGACGATCAAAGCTATTTGGCTTTTACTTCTAAGCATGTGCTTTCTTGAGATTACCTGCTATTCCTCTAATATTCCATAGTTATTCTTACAATGGAAGCAGAGTCTCTTTGAATGGGCCCTTTACCCCCAGGTTCCTTTGAAACTCCCCATTTTTATTGCTTCTTCAGCCTTTAATGCAAGTTACTCATGCTCAGATCATGAACCTGGATCTTTTAATGTGTTGGTAAATCTACCAGGCGACCTTTTGCTTGCAGCCCTCCGGGGACTACAGATGTCAACCTGTGTCTTACTGCAGCCTCCCTGCCGGTGGCTCACTAGATCAACGGTTTGCCTAACAGGCAAACTCCTTTCAGTAAAAACATAATCCTGAATCTGGGTAAAATTGGTTGCTTTCCCAGCATTTGCAGTATGATCGTGCCTGGGTGCCCTGTCTACGCTGCAGTAAAGCAAAAGCAAGTTGTGCAGCCAGCAGCAGTACATTTAGTACCACAAGTTCCCTCAGTTTTCAGAAACACTGATTTTTGGAACAACTAGTGATCTTGTTTTGTTCTGGCTCGTTTTCTATTCCACTGAAATGCAGTCAAGATTACTGCTTATAGTTGCAAACATTCAGATAGCCTGGTCAGTGATGGTAATTACCTTTGAGGGTGATTTTTTTCACGTGTTCCAAGTTGAGGCAGATCAGAATTCTCTTTATTAGCATAATATTTACCAGAGAAGCACTTGTATTCAGCTCCAAGGAATTAACCTTCATAGCTGACTGTGTCCAATTTCTTGTTTCTCCAGTTAGATGGGCTTTTCTGAGCGCTGAACAGAGGAGGGAGGGCCCCAGCGCAGGTTCCAGGCTACTCAGCTCTTAAACAGAAATTCACCTGATGGAGAAAGACTAAGGAAAAAAGAAGTGGACTGCAAGGCAGCACACCTAACACAAAATTTGATGCCAAATGGCAGCAAAATAATGAATTTCAAAGCAAAAAACCTGAATGCACTTTGAAACTTGCAGGGGAAAAAGCCTAATTAATTAGCTGTATAATTACACTATCTGCTCAGCCCTGTGGCAAGTGGCAAGGGTAATTCCTATGTCTTGGATATATTATTTCAGCCTCTTTGCAGACTCAGGCCAGGATCAGGCTACTTTAGCATTCACAGGTGTGAAGTTATCAGTACTATGAGGAAACCAAGTAATTTATTCTTACTTTGAAGTGGTGAAACAACTTCAGTGAATGCTAATATTGCACATCACAGAAGCTAATGTATTTTGAGGCAGTTTTGATGACTAACAAATTAGCCCAGGAGAAAAACACTGCTAGTGCTTTTTTTTTTAATGCTTTTGGACAGTTGGTTGGGTTTTTACTTGGTGCTTTTTTTGTTTGTTTCTTTGGGTTCTTTTGGCTTTTTTATTTTAATTCACTTTCTTCCTTGTTGAAGTGGAATTATGAGTTCTGAGATCTGAAAGATGAAATATAATGAAGTAAAGAGTAAATGATTAAAAATAAATTCATAAATGGCCCCTACTACATACAGAATGTGATGCTCCTGACTAAGAGACATAATTTTTGCAAAAGTCTGTGGTTTTGAGGAACTGAAAAATGTATGTATTCTTATTTCTCAGTAAATCAAGCCTTCTCACTTTCTGTTTCATTTCTCTTATATATTGTATGTTTGTAACTGGGAGCAGGGGAAGGATTGCAATCCTATGCACAGCTCTTCATCTTTCCCTTTCATAATATGGAAAAGATAGAAAAACAACCATTTGAACCAACGTGATATATCACTTTATTTTCTTATCTCTTCCTTTTTGCCAACAGTTCCATTTGGAACAGATACGTTTCAGAGTCCATATGGTCATATAACATCACTGTGAGCACTCAGAGGGCATTGAATTAAATCTTGGCTCCAGTGTCCATGGAGCCACTGATTTTGTGTGAACCAAGACTTCACCCAATGCCCTTAGGAATGGTTTATATTTAGAAGTGTCCCAAGCCCTTGGTGACTGGAGCTGCTACATGAAGTGTAGAAAGCTTCAACTCATATTCTCAAGACTATAGCTGGCTATTTTTCATTTCAGGTCTCCTTGAAAAATCTTCATTTTTTTTGGTAACCCTCTAGCGACAGTCTGTGGGTCCTTACTAAACAATCTGAAGTTGGGTTAAGATAACTCCTGATGTCTCCAAAGGATCGTCTTACCCTGCAATGGCGTATTTCTGTTCTGCCCCGTGACTTAAGGAGTAGATGTCAGGAACTAGTCTGGACATCCCAAATCCCTATCTTATTTGCTAGTCTGTAGAAAACCTTCCTTACTGTGTGTTTTGTTGGAGGAAGTCCTCCCTTTGACATAATCAAATCTCAGCTGAAATAATCCATATAGTAAAATGTATGTCATATTTCTTTTGTTTCAATGTCTTGTACAAGAGTCATTTGTCACCTTTCTCTAGAGCTGGCAGTAAGATGATTTTCAGGCACACTTTACTGGGTAACCACTTATTATTTGCTATAGATCAACCTGAACATGTGTCCTGGCTGTCTCTGACTGCCCGCTTATATTAACTAAAAATAATTATACTATTTCAAATGAAATTCAATAAATTGTGCTGCACAATCTGTTCCTCTACATAGAAGGAATTAATAGTTATTGCATCTTCGGCAGAATTTCAAATGATAACTTTTAGGAGTTGTAAAGCCAGTTATTGATGGAGTAAAATGTAAACATAACAGCTTCAAGTGGCAAATACCACTCCCCTGGTCAAACCCAACAAACCCTCTGTACCTTGATTTTTTATTCCAAATGCATTATGGACTATACGTAAGTATATGTATAGACTTATATAGGTATTTGAGTAGGTCATTGAATGGGAAAAATATCTCCATTTTAAAAAGTGAGATTTTGGACCTGAGTGACAAATCCATTAATATAATATCCATTAATGACATAAAGTGCTGTCAGCCAGAACAAACAGCAAGAAATGCAATGTCAAGGCCCTTTGTGAAATGAAGTTTCATAACTTTTACTAGGTTTGATAGATAGATAACAATTACATTGTAAAGTGAAAACATACCAGAGAGATTAGCTGGGATTTTTTTTCACATAGGTTACCATTTGCACACCTATAGTATGAAGCTATGCGGTTTGAGTTAATATGTAAATATTTAATCAGTTTAATATTCTGTTACTCTTTAATATGTCTGCATATCTTAGTCTTTCAGCACTGAAGACTTTGGGCTGGAATTCACTGAGACAGTGAAAAGGCTGTAAGAAGTTCCACAGCATCAAAGACTCTGAAATCTGACATTAACAGTGTTGTAAATCTGACATGAACAATTTAACAATTTAGCAATGACTTCAGAGGAAAACTTTGCTAAAACCCATTCCTCTGGGTGTTATCTAACTAGGAAATAAGCCTTCAGGTCTCTGCAAAACGTAACCCACCTTACTTGCCTCAGATTACACAGAAGATACTGAAATCATCTTTAAAACAGTCAATTCAGAGGGAATTGTGTGACACTAAATAGTTTCTTATCCTTACAGATTGCAGAAACATGAGGGAAGGAACTGATGGGGTTTGGTAGGTACAAATTCACCTCTGTTTAGATTTCAAGAAGCTACCAGTACATCTTGGACATTTCTTTTTCTGTCCTCTTCCTGCCTCCTTTTTTTTTTTCCTTTTCCTTTTCAGAACAAAATAAATGTCAGCTTCAGACTACAACTCGGGTAACTCAGATCACCATTTAATAAAGCTTTTTCTTAGAAGCTTACAGGTGCATGTCCAAGATAGGGTTTAGGAATTAGAAGACCAATTACTCTCTGGTATACATTGGTTCTTGGACAATGTTCTTGACAAGAAGACTGCCATGTACAAATAGATGGAATTTTGTTCTTCTCCCCACCACCACCAAAAATACAGTACAGAAATATTTAGGTCAAGTGCAATACCTGGTTAAGGCCAGATGAGAACTATACTCAATGACTGACTTTGGATCAGGCTTCAGTTATGTGCTAAGGACATTTAGAAGCTTAAATCATAGTAGAATGGATTTGCCAATAATGCCTCTTCTAGTGGGAGGTGAGGCTAGCTAGACAACTCCCAGAGGTTCCCCATAAGAACCATTGTTCCTATGATTTTTGTGACTGACTGTATGGAGAGATTATTTCATTGGCTTTCAGATAGGTTCCTGAAACAATGTTAGTTATTTGTTATGCACTATAAAGCACTGACCTCGAAACAGTGTCACCAAGTTGCAGCATCTTATAAATTACCTAGTTTGCTCCTAGTATATATAGTTTGCCCCTTGTATAGCAATATCCCATAGAGAGACTTGAAAGAATTTCTAGGAGTTGTGACTCCTTTGAAAGTCCAGCCTGCTTGATTTTGAGAGATCTTTGAGACATTGCCATCTGGATCAAAAATGCAGTAGTTCAAAAGGCAGTATGATTTGCCCCTTTTCTGTAAAAGAACCTTCTGATAAAGCTTAGGATTTTATAGAAAGTTTATGTTTACCTTCTAGGATTTTGATGACAAACAAGTAGGAAGAAACAGATAGATAAATCTTTTTGTTTGTTTGAGAACAGTTGGATACTGCTTCCACTTTTAATATATAAACAAGATCCTTGCCTTTTGGAAAAATGTTAAGGTGCATTCTCTTATGATTTTGTTAAAGTCTAGAGTATCTGATTTACACACTCTGATTGCTTAGTAAGAGTTGGATCACTCCAAATCCAAGAACAGTAATAACATTTTAACGGATTGATTGTTTGCATTTTTAAATATAATACATTAATTAAACAAGCAAAAGCAGTCATCCAAATAGCATATTAAAATAACATCTATGCATATGTAGTCTTCCATTATGCTCCACAAGTATTCTTTAAGAAGTATGTAAAGGCTAAAGAAATCAGTGGGATTCCTTCATATGTTGGTGGTTTTCAGGAAAGAGACAGATGTAAGACCCTATAACACAGGCAGTTTTGAATGCCCGATCTTTCTGTTCCAATCCAGGCAAGAAATGCAGAGTCCCCCTGAGTACTAATTAGGCCTACCTAAGTCATCATTAACAGGTCTGCAAAGTAAAGTATAGCAAGCCCCTCTCCCTACTCCATGCTGTGCCCTCTCAACATCCATATATTTTACATTTATATTTTTCCATCTGCTGCAACCTGTGAAACATAATCTTCATTCTCCTTGTCTGATCCTGAGCTGTTATAAGCAAATTCCATTTCTTAAAGAAAGGATTTTACAGGAAGAAGTTGAATGGAAAACTACAATTTTTATGAGGAAAGGGCAACAATGTGTAGATACTAACAGTGGGACTACATAGATTTAGAAATGTGTGAGAGGAATTAGTTTACAATAAATCTTGAGTCTCACTTCCTGTCTTTTGAAATAATTGGCAAAAAAAAAGTCTGTCTGATTATACTGGAAGTAGGATCAGGCCCTAAAATATGTTACTACAACTCTTCTTAAGACTTCTAAAGCTTATCTTAGGATCTCAAATCTTGTCCGTCTACCTCAGGAATGAGAAGTGTATATTTTTATAGTGGTTAAATGTATATTTCACTCATTTAAAATGTATTTTGCAAAGCTGTCCTTGTCACTTCTCGATTGATATATTTATATGCACTTTCCCCTTCCCAATTCTGTTTAGATAGCTGTAGGGGAAAAAAAATAATCTGTCTGCACTACTATGGCTTCTTGTGTATCTAGACATAATTTTGCTATTGTCACTACCTTAAGACTGTTTACCAAGATGGTTACAAAATAATAACTTAATTTAAAGATTCAAAACTTGACATTAAATTATAGAATGACCGAAAAGGACAGAAAAGGTAGCACCACAGCAAAAATAATTAAAACAAACAAATAAAAAAACACAACAAAAAAACAAACACCCTTTACCCTTTAGAAAAAGTTAGGAATCTTCTTGAATACTTTTTTTTTTTTTTTTAACAAGGGAACCATTATCCATCTTTTTTCAAGCCCTATTTTAAAACTCCTTAGCAAGATCTACAGATCTTAATACTTCTTTGATAATGCAAGTAAGTAAATAAAAAAAAGCATAGGTCATCCAGTATGAAGAAACAAATGTTAAGTCAAATCTGCTGTCATTGTTCAACATACCAACCTACTGACCTGTGATGGAGCGACTACATCAGTGGACAAGGGAAGTGTTACACATGTCTTCTATCTGGACTTCTGTAAGGCTTTTGACATGGTTCCCCACAAAATCCTTCTCTCCAAATTGGGGGGATATGGTGGACTGTTCTGTGGATGAGGAATTGGTTGGATGGTTGCATCCAGACGGTAGTGGTCAATGGTTCAATGTTCAGATAAGCAGTGTCCCTCACGGGTCCCTTGGGATCAGTACTGTTCAATATCTTCATCAATGATTTAGACAATGGAATTGAGTGCAACCTCAGCAAGGTTGTGGATGACACCGAGCTGTGTGGTGCAGTTGGCACACCTGAGGGACAGCCTGCCATCCAGAAAAACCTAGATAGTCTTGAGAAGTGGGCCTGTATGAACCTTATGAGGTTCAATACAGCCAAGTGCAGGGCAATTCCTCTGCTTTTGTATTTTTTCTTGGTAATATAACAGAATTAACTTAGCCATTCAATTGCTTTAAAATAAATGTAATGTTTTCTAAAGTCTGCCATTGAACATGAGGTGCTCCTCCACAGATAACCTCTGGAAACTTAGAAAATATCACACCTCTCTTGGGAGCTTGATGTAGGTAATAACAACACTTCCAGAGATTCACATAGCACCCAGTATGTGTTAGGCTGTATTTCTCTTACCATAATTCTTTTCATGTGTCTATAAAATTCAACACAAGGAGACGGTATGACATATTGTGGTTTCTTCATCTATTACTTTGAAAAACATAGCTCAAACTAGTAAGAACTTGTGAAAAGGTCATATTATATTACCAAACAGATGAGTTTCTGTTGGGTAGCACAAGGTGTTTCAAGGAAAATGAAAATAATCCAGGAAAAAAAGAGGCTAATAACACGTTTTCACAAGATCCCAGTCTTTTTCATACTTCTGCAGATGGAGAACCTACTGAAGCTAAAATAAATATAGCAAACTTCTAGCTACATTCCTGTCTACTACCATTCACTGTTGTGCCTTTTCCATCTCTGATACGCACTGTCTCACCTTTCTCCATTATTCTTCAGTTCCCCTTCATTGTACTGATAACAGTGGAAGAGTTCTCTTTCACTTTTTGAGATATAATAATTAATTATAAAAATATCCCTCTCTCTGCCATCAATCTAAAGGTCAGAGGACCATGGTCTCAGCACCTCAGTCCACAGTTCAGAGTTTTGAGCACAGTCACTACTGTGAGTTTGACCTTATGCAAAATACTTCATTATTATGATCCTCTCCAAACCAGTGATTGAAAGTTTTCAAAAACTTTAGAATTATTTTGGTGGAGGCATCAACATACACTGGAATGAGACCACACCGTACCTACCTTAGAGACTTCCTTATTAGCAAGGATTCATAAGGAATAAACCCCTCACTTCCTGCCTCTGCCTCCTCTGGAGTCCTTCAAAACAAACTGGAAACTTAAATCTAATAGACTATGTTTTCTTTCCTCTCTACATATCTCTCTCTCTTTTTTTTTCTTTTCTTTTGCTTCTATTTTTTTTCTTTTTTCTTTTCTTTAATAAAGAAATGTGAGAGCTATCCAATGAAACTTGAACATAAGAACACAGTTCTTCTCAATACTTAGTCTTTCTCTTGCTACATATATGTCAAGCCAGAGGTGAATTTTGCCATTACTAATGAGAGCAAGCTGAAGCCCATGTCTTTCTTCTGAGCTAATTTTCAACATGGCAAAAACAGTTTTGCAGTGATTTGTTCAACTGTCAATACATTTTTTCCCTAGTTAAACTGTAGTTCATCCAACCTAAAAAAATATTTTTTTAAAAAAGTAAGATTTTAAAAAATAAAAATATTTCCAGAGCATAAATTACTTAATTCTTCTTGTGTTATTTTAAATTTTGATGGGTGGTGTTAAATAAATAAATAAATTTTAAAAGATCTCTCTCCAGAAAGAAATACCTGGGAAATATTGTGTGTGGTGTTCAAGAAAAAATATTTAGCAAAAAGCTTGCAGCCAGTAACTTTTGTGCTACTGATAAATGTGAAATACTTTCTTGCAACTGTCAAACAAATACACCATCTGAGAACATCCCTTGATGCTCTTCCAAGTCCTCAGTATTACCCCCAGTGGTCTAGGAGATAATCGCAGTTTTGAAAGATGAGTTTAATTCTAATTTCTCTGTTATTATATTGACAGAAGAGCAATAAAAACAACACTACTTGGAACCTGCAGCAAACTTATCTGGTAGATTGAAAACATTACAGCTCAAAGGTGCCCCCATAGAGAAATAAAATAAAACTGAGGAAATGTTAGAAGCAACATGCTCGTATTTCTTCACATGTACAAGCGTTACTCTCACCTTCTGGAAAAAAAAAACCCAAACAATTATTTATGCACTGGACTGTTTGTTAGGTCACATTCAGTGATAAATACAATCCTTTGCTGTGTGTATTGTCATGTAAAAGGGACTACAATGAAATAAAGCCCAGCTATTACAGAGAAAGCTGCTTCTTCTGGGCTCTTTTTGGAGCTGGTACATACTCTGTAAACCACCCAGTGTTGCTCACCAGCTTCTTTTATAATGACTGTCATAGATTCTGGATGTATTCAATGCAGGAGTGACAAAAGCTGGAAAGAAGTAAGTAGTAACTTTTGAACACAGGACATGATGAATAGACTTCAGAATATCAAGATTCAAAAAAGTATTCTTCTTAATCTGCCTGGTCTGTTGTCTTAAAATATTTGTTTTATATTTGCCATTGTAATCAGTAGCTCTCAATTACAATTCTAATTGGTGGGGTTTTTTTTGATAAATTTTGCTATTTATAGTTCTCAAATGTATGAATTTTTTAATATTATTTTCTGTTTCACTCTACATCCCAGCCCAAACATGATAGAACATTTACTGACATGAAAATTTCACTTTTTATTTTTTTAGAAGTTGACTGTACATTTTTGGAATTTCAAAAATACTCAAAGTTTAATTAATTTTGAATTTGCTTGAGGCAGAGGTTTAAGCTACTTCTTTTGGCAGGCAGGCAACAATTCATGTCTTTTCTCTACTTAATAGTTTTCTGCTCTGGCTGAACTCAGTTCTTCATTCCCTTTTGCAACATGTACAAATGTCAGTTATTTAAAATTTCTAGAATTTCAACTACTTCATCTGAATTGACTTCTTCTTTGGTCCCTTCCAGGACCTAATCTATCATGAAATAAAATAAACACAATTTGCCCTCAGGATTTTTGTGTATCTTCCTGAAGTCTGGATAACCTTGAATCTGTGCTTTAAATTTCTGTTTCCAGGCACCTGAAAATCCATAATTCCATATTGAATAAAGTTTAATCTTAGTATTTGCATCTTTAGATCATGGAAGTTCAAGTAAGTTTCCAAACTTTCTGAATACTGATTGCACTACATCCAAACCTGTTGATATTTACTTACCTCCTATGTCTATGTCCAGGAAGAATGACATTCAAATTCAGACTCTGGCACCAGATACCATTCAGAGTTACTAAAATTTGGTGACTTTATAATATCTCTCTAAGCTCCCAATAGAAATAAAGTCTTCAGGGTCAATAATATTTAGAGAGTAGATGCACACACACATATTTCTTGTATTTTAAAAGTTCTAGGATACCTTGCCTGGCCTCTACCTTCCTCTCCTGAAATACATGAGGGTCACTTGTGGATCCTTTGTCATATCTGGCAGATAGATCCAGACAACTCAGATTCTCTGGGGTGTTTCATGTGGCAGTACACATCTTTATCCACGTAACTGAATTGCAAACATACAAGTTTTAATCTGTCGAATCATTCTGTAGGTTCTTTAAACTCCATCATATACAGAATGCTAAAATTAATATATTTATTGTCAAATCCTATCAAAAGTGAAAAAATGCAGTTCCTGCTAATACAATATTTACAAGAAAGTCAGTGATAGTGTCACTGAATTCCCATCCTTTCCCTTGAATTTATGTTATTTCCAATGAAATTTAGAGTTTGCATGGGATAGTAAAAGAATAAACTTCACTCATGTTTTTGAATAGGCTTCATACTAAACTGTATCAAATTTAGAAAACCATAATTTGAGTCTATGAACTACAATTAATCAATTGTTCACTTGGTATGCCTTTAATGATTTCATTAATGTTTAGTATTGAGTATTAATTAACATTTTAATATTATTTGATATTCCTTATTAGTAGCTAATGCTAACAATTTCATTCTGAGAAGAGACTTATAAACTGGAATACAAATTTTGTCAAGCCTTTTGTCATGTGAAACAGAAACCCAACACACAAACACACAGAGGTACTGTTTTATTCTAGGATCCATAATGAAGGGCTGATGATGAATTTTTCCAATTCTCTTATGTGATGGCTGACTTTGCCCAGATATTTTCCATGTTTCCATTAAAAATATGAATTTTTGCTTTACAGGGGTTCTTTTCAGTTCAGCAGGATGTTACTGTCCCCCTTTAATAACAAAGGTAATTTTAGCTTACATTACAAGTTTTTGAAGCAGTTTTAGCATTAAGCGCTACTGAAACATATGGCTCAATGTTTATCTTGTCTTATGCAACATCAGTTTTATATAATACATATTTTCTTGAAGTTGTTAATCTTATAAGACAATGCTTATTTTGCAATTTTCTTACTCCAACTTTTTGTGAGTTGAAAACCAGTTTGACACAAATCTGCATAATGACTGAAACCCTTTGCTACTTTGCTGCTTAGCAAACCATTAGGCCAGCACTTTAAGATCAGCCCAGGACAAGATTCTTGGTGAGGAGACTGTTGGTAACAAAGGTTGTGTTCGCAACCCAACTCAAACCAACATGTGCTGTGAAATGGAACTGGTGGGAATCTTACCTCCCTGGCATCAGTGAACAAGACAAGGTCACAGCCGGTCCATCATAATTCCTTTCCTGCAATTTGAATAATTTCTTGTAATTATAAAACACAAATGATAAAGAACCGGTCATAGTTTTATTACCTGTGGCTGATTTACGTTTATGTTTTCATTTCATTTTGTGCTTGGAGTAGAAATGTTTATAAGAAAAAAATACATCATTTTCTAGTCATTGTTAACCAATGCTATAAAGTAAAATTATTTTACCACGGATAGAAAAAAACAATGGTAGTATCCCAACTGCTCATGCAAAATAACACTAGGATTACCACGAAGGTGGTTTTGGTTTTGGTGATGGTTTTTTTTGTCAGAAGTACTTTATGAAGAGGTCCAATTTTGGAGAATCTTTAAAAGACGAAGTTGCAAAATTAAGCTAGCAACTAATGTGCCATTTATACCATATTACCATTAAAACCTATGAACATTTCTTAAGTTATGAAGATTTATTTTATTTTAAATACATTGCAATAGATATGGAAGACAGAATTCTTTTTTTAAAAAGTCAAATGCATAACCACATTATTTTTGGCAACGTATCTTCAGAAAACAACTATCAACTTTCTTAGTAATCTATATTTAATTATGTATCTGAAAGTTTAGTTCTTCTGTTCTTTAAAGTGAAGCGGGTTACTGTTCAAAAGATAAAACTAACCAGACTAATTTTTGTCTGATTGGAATGTGTTTTTTAAAGCTGCAGTTATCTAGAGAAAAAAAAAAAAAAGGTTTTTTTTTTTTTCATTCTCTGTTTTGTCTCAATTTTCAAATACCATTAGATTTACATTTAAAATAGTTCTTTATCTTTTTCTCATATCTGAATACTGTACAAATGCCAGAGACAATGTTTATTGCTGTATACATATAGTGAGAGTAATAATTAATCATAATATAGAGCATCTTTGGAAGATTCCAAAATAATCTTCATACCTCAATGAATAATATTCTTATCCTCTGTATATAGCAATTGGAAGCAGGGAGGGGAAAAGAATTTGTCCAAAATCTCACAGTAAATCAGTAACAGAGTGATAACTAGAACATAGGTTTCCTGACTCATATCCTGCTTTAACCAGAAGATGACCCTGACCATGTGAACAAGCAGTTTGAAACATGCACATTTAATATATATGTTTTTCTGTAAGCAGAATGCTTTGTGTAAAATTATTTAATTTAAACAAGCAACAAACAAAATGTTTTCTTTTAACAGACAAATTAACTGTAAAAAAACAAACCAGAAATAGGAGTAAACATAGGGAAAGAGATGTTAATTTTAGGGATATTCCTCTTGGTAATGACTATTCTTGAGATATAAAACAAACGAGGTCTACAATTTTTAACCCTTAACTAAATGCTTTTACTAATACACGGCAAGTAGAATCAGGTGGACAACTACATATGTGGCAAGGTAAATTTATCTGAAGCGAAGGTAAGAACTTCTAGAAGAATATATTTGAAAATATAATTGTAGTGTTTTTAAAATATCCATTCACTGCCTCAAACCCCAAGCAACAATGAATTTATTGTCCCCTTTACTGGAGACTCATTCATAAGAAATATGATGGCAGAAAGGTCTATCAATTTTTCTTCAGAGTTAGTCCTTTGGGAAACAGAATTCAGTACATGAAATTTTATTGTTGGTTTACGTCCAGAATTTCCCATGTACTTTCCCCCTGGAGATCAGATACTGATCTAATCTCAAATCTCCATACTTCTATGATTAAATTTCATTTTTTTCTAAAACACATAAATATTTGCCAATATTTTTGATCCAGTTACAAGGAATAAGTTATTTGGAGGACTACGGAGCAATAAAGCAAGATGTTTAGCTTTTCGAACATTAGTTGTACAAATAGGTTGTAATGCAGTGGGAAAGATTCTGCTGATTTTAGTGGACTTTTAAAAGCACATAGTTATGTTGTAGCACATCAGTTTTGGAGCTGCTTTTATCCTCTCTCCCAGTTCCGTTGTAGTACTGTGTATTCTCTTGATACAACCTTTTCCAGCATTTATTTCATAAGAGTAGGTGTAATCTTTTCCATGTTTTTTAATGCAGTAAAATCGGATTCTTATATTCTTTTGCCTTTCAAGAGCTAAAAAAATGAACGAAGAAAGTTACTGGAAAAAAAAATAAAATAAAGCAAATAAGTAATTTTGTCTGAAAATAAAATTTGAGAAGTGGTAATAAGTATATTTGCTTTGCCATTTTTAATTAAGAAATAAATGTTCTGTCAATTTTGTTTTTGATTGTTCCTTCAGCTAAACTTGTTTCTATGTGTTTCATATCTAAGTGCTATTGATTTACCTTGCACTTGGCTTTTTGCGATACAGGGAAACCTACCAAGAGAAACAAAATGGTAAAAAAACAAGTATCTTTCTTATACATGTACAGCAGTACTGAACTTATGACACCATGTCAAACTTTGCCCATGGCTATACTTGAACTATATTTAATAGTAAAGGAAATCGTTGACATGAGGAAACGTGAGTGCAGTGTCTTCTAATTTATGTAGATGACATTTTACATTCTGGGCTCAATTTTCAAAAGTTCCTAAATAAAATAGAAGGCTATGGGTAGAATTGGATATATTTTTCCGACTGGTGCTGATCTAGGTTCAGAGGTGACCACAGCCTACTGATAGCTCCTTGTTATCATCCCATATGCATGCTGCCTGCTGAACATTGACACCTGCACCGTCTGAAAGTAGAACTAGAGGTAGCTGCTTCTCACATCTGGTTCAGCTTTTACAATAGTGTCATTTGTTTGCTTGTCACTAAGGTTTGACAGAACTAAGGGTGATGACGAACATACTGGGATGTATCTTGAGACCTTAGCTGAACGAGAGAGGACATTGAAATAGTTTATTGAAACATCTGCTTAGTTAAATTAGTGTAAAAGACTGTATGGAGTTGTTTGTTTCAATTTTCAACTTTCAGGTGTAGACTGAATGAATTTATATCAAAGGTATTTGTAAGGGGACTTATGTCAATATAGGAGAACCATATAGGCTGTTGGATCAACGGATTATATATTAAAAAAAAAATGTCATTGTTTTAAAATATTTTATGGTAAAATAAAGGGCAATAAGCATCTCTAGAAGGCAATTGATCCCATCTCAAGACATACAGAAGTATTATTATTTGGAGATGTTTTCTTGAGTCCCATAGAGCTTCATCTGTACTCAGAGGGCTGTTATTAGAAGCCTTTAAATAGCAGAGTCTTTGCCACGGCTGCATTGCATGGGTAGTTAGGTAGGTATTGAGTAGACATAAATGTGCGTACGTCCTACAGATGGAGAGTCAGACATGTCATTGCAGTGACATGATTATATACAGGCCCTGATTACTCAGATAATATGTTGTTAGATGATAGCCTGAAAGCCTGATGTAGACAGATGTAGTGAAAACGTAAACTATTTCTATAAGAAATTTTATTTTGGACATGAAAATTATACTATAAGATAAGTATTGCCTTTGCCAGCAGTGTGATATCCTCTTGCCAAAATGGAAATCATGTGACAATCCAGCATTTTCTCATAGTGAAATGTGGAGTCATTTCAGAACACCCTAATGACCTTTGAAACATTAGACATATTTGCGCTAATTTGACTGGGATACTTTCATCTATATGCAGTACAGTTTTGTTTCACTCCACCACACATGACTAATTGAACTTGCCTACAACTGTTTAAACAAATTTTGGAGGTTTAAGGAAAGCCATACCACATTCATTATACATTTTTTTATAGCATGCAAACCACGATTATCATTCTGCTTAGTTGAGCTTGGTACCTGTAGGGTCATTTTAAAATGACCCTCTTCTTGCCTGTCCTCTAGAGGCTGATGGCACCACTTTTTGATATTTATCCTCCGCTTGCTTGGGGCGCTTGCTGCTTCTTCATTTTAACTTTGCTCACCCACTGTGAAAAGTCTAAGCAAAACTGTTTAAAAAGTAAGATTCCCATGTTAAGTGTTATGCAAATGATATCGAAGTCAAACCTTGGATAACCTCATCTTAAGTGCCAAGTCTCACCTTCTCGGGATGATTCATTAGTGGAATCGCAAAGAGGCCATGAGCTCTCCTCCTCCCCCAGGGGACCACCCACCTTTGTCCACGTGGAAAAAGTCTTTCTGAAAGAAGATTTGTTTTATACCTAGAGCAATAAAAACTTCACATTGTCTTTAAACACACTCAAAAAGAAGTGTTGATATTGAGTAAATACAATTTCTGACTAATCAGGAAGACAAATTTATATTATGAAGCATGTCTTAGCCTTCTGCCTGTTAAAATGTCTGAAATCATGTCAGTTTTTAAACCTTTTCTCCGGTGACAAGTTTGCAGTGTTTTGTCAAGATGTTCAATTTATCCAGATGGAGTGACAGTTCCCTCACAAAATCCATTATAAGTGCAAATATGAGACTAAGTGGGACTGAGGTTGCTAAGATGGAGTGCAACCAGGAGTTGTAATGTTTCAAAAAGAATTATGGTCTCTAATTGGAACAGAATGGATCAAATTCATTTTGGTGTGGCTCCTTCAATATCAGTGGAGTTATGCCTGTAATAACATTACATGAAGAAAACAGTTACCTTTTTCCTTTACACAAGCTGTATGCATTTCCCCAATTGTATTTGAAATAAAATCAATAAGATTTCAATGGAATAACCAAGTAGCAGATCTTCATCAAATGTCACTTTGTACCACAGCCACTTAGAAATTTGTGAGGTCTATGTAACTTGTTACATTCGCTGCAAAACAATATTAACCATTTTGATTTTTGCACGTATATTCCTGTGTAGATGAAAGGTGTTACTATCCATATAATTTTTCAGGGATCTATTCACAGATACTTTCATTGCTCTCAGAACTTTTTCCTCATAGTCAGAAGATCTCAAAGCTATTCCAAATCACAGGTTGCAACTGTAGTATCCTCTAAGGTCATGTTACACAAAGAAAATCCTGGTAGCAAGAAGTATTACATTACTTTCCCAGAACAAGTAATCTTTTTCAGTCTCTAAAAGTTCAGTTGCTTGCTGAGAAGAATGGTAGCCATGCCACAGTTATTTAAAAACTTGTCTTCACTCTGCTGCCCAGTAAATCAAGCAGTGGTAAGCAATCTAAAAGGAAAAACAAACAGTTTGTCCCTACACACTGAAAATGCAGTGTAAGCACCAAGCTGGTAAATTCTGGTGTCATTAATCTTTTTCTACAGGGCTCCCTGTCACCAGCTCTGTGTTGGTGACATGTACTCAAGTCTGCACTGAGAATGAAGAACCACTTTGCATGTTTTGAAACCTGTCTAGTTTCATGGTTGTAAAAATTCTTTTTTGCCCTTGTAAAATCAAAACAACTGGATGATAACAGATCACACATTTAGTGAATAGAAGGTTTTTCACCCTCTGCCTCCCAATGTATCACAATTCCTTTTTTATCTGCCTTAAAAAAAAATATGCACTATGACTTAACACAAACTTACATTAAAGTTTGGCAAGTCTTCAAGCAAGGCTTTATGAAAACACAAGTACATCTGTTTCATTTCCATTTACTGTATGCATACTCTGGTGCATACCTTTTATGTCCTACACCCTTAATTCCAGTTGCTACTACCTAAAAGTAATACAAATTGAAGTGCTTACTATCTAGCTTTTAGTGGTCCCTTTATTAGCTGAAAGACATGTAAATAGTGTGTTTATACATTAATAATAAAACGTAGCCTTTTCTCCAATCCCCCATCAGCCCGTTCCATTCTCTCTGAGCATAACTCATTTTGCTCTCCCCAGTGGAAGGGTAATGTAAAGATCACAGCAAAAACACCAGCACAAAATGTGTTTAAATCCTACAATAACACCAATGGGTGGATTATCTACATAGGTTACTAAATTTCTTTCTTTGCAGTGTGCTGTCAGAGCTCACACCGTTCAGGAAAATTTAATTGAAGACAATTATTGGAGCAGATGAGCCATAGGATAGAAATTATATTATGCTTATTGTTGGATAGGTAACCTGGGCACCACCGAGTCTTGAAGAAAAGATCATTATTATTCTTACATACTAAAAAATGTGCATTAAAAGATTTAAAAGCCAAGTAGCCAGACCTGGGAAAAATGAAAACTAATCATAACCTGGGCAAACTAAGCCCATTCAGCAATTGAAAAAGACAGAGGAAGTTTTTCCTTTCTCAAGAGATATATTCCAGATTTATTGTGGAAAAGATCTAATTACATGCATAATATCAAGTCTGTCTATTAAACCAAAAGCACACTGTCCTGGAAACAGAAGTATGTGTGGTAGTGGGTAAATTAAAAAATTCTGAGGTTATGGGGAGGTAGCACATCTTTCTTCAGCCAACCATCAGAGTCACCACTGTATCACCAGTGTAATGAATGAATGAAATTAAGATAATGAAAGATATGTATGCAAATCATGAGAATATCAGAAATTATATTTGATCCTTCATCTTCTGAAAAGATAAAAATCCAACCAACCAACCAAATAAATAAATGCTTAACAGCTTTTTGACAACATTGACCCCTTAACATTTTTTTTTTAAATGGTTATCTGTGAAATAAATTAGTCAAAGTTAATACAGGCAACAAACATGAAGACAACATAATAATTTATCTATCTTATTTCAGTATTTTCCAGTGAGTGCAAGGATCCAAAACTCCAGAGCAGAGAAGATTAAAAGGATCAACCATAAAAAACACCGTATCCATTTTTTCCTAAATGATTCTTCTCTGTAATTTGAATTTATACCACGAACCTTTTCTTTATGACTATCTATGGATGAGTAGATTTGGTTTCTTCAAGACTGTGCTTTCTTCATATTTTGACAAAGTCAATCATTTTGCACAGGAAACCTAAGCTTTGATAAAATGCATTTAAAAGAATGTACATAATAGAAAATTATTATGTTTACATTTTTAATCAGACTTGATTTATTTCTTATCGAAAATCAACATGTTTTTTGTCATTTAAGCTGATAAACAGCAGCGAAATATGCTTACACATTATTCCTTGAATAGATAACAAGTTAAGTCAACAAACTTGACTCCTTTTTTAATAAAAATAAAAAGAAATTGAGTGGGTGAATTCGCTTGAAGATGTTAAGGAAACCTTAGTGTTAGCAGCACTTGTGATATTAAAGGACATACTGCCTAGGATTACATTCAGTTTTCTTCAGAATACTAGCTTAAGCCTAAAGGCTGCCCAATAAATTTTTTAACAAGCTGAAATAATACATCTGGGTTAAGGAAAGTCTCCCCTTTAACTGGCTCTCTGTTTTACTTCTGGACCCTTCTCCCCAGCTACTCACTTTGACATAACCTCACAGCACATCCCACCGCACGCATCTCCCGCCATATGCACTGCAGTGTAAACACACAACTTAAACTGATTATAAAACATCTTTCCCACTCTTCTGTGTTACGCCCGAGTCAAATAACTGATGTGTTGCATGTCGTGAGCTACTAAGTACTGCAGCCATTAGTGATCTATGTGCAAGCTGAAACTCATAATGAATCCCACCCACAGCGTGGGCAAACCAGTCCTGACCCACAAGTGTGTGTGTGTGATTAAAAACTGAAATCCATATACACAGGGATGCACAGAGGCACAGCTGCAATGGCAGAGGCACAGCAGCGCTACTCTAGCAACTTAGAGAAATGGGTCCTTGACTTGACTCTTCTCAGGGCACCCCAGCAGCAGGTCAGACAGACACCATACACCATTGCAAGTATCTATGGGGAATACACAAGCAACCTAAATATTGGCTACATCTGCAAATGTGGAGCTGTGGCAAGCTCACCTCTATTGGTCTATTGGCAACTCCTATCAAAACTGCTATTAAAATAGGAAAATTAATACATAAACCATTTTGAGTTGTCAAAAATCATTACTCTAAACAGCTCAAAGTAGATTTCTGTGATGAATTATTACATGTTTTGATAATATGTTTGCAATTTTACTGCCTAACCTGTTAATCAAAATCAGATCAAGGTACATCTCTAGGAGCAATGAATGCTGTAAGGCCAGTCTTCCAGTGTGAATGATAGCATAGTTTGGAAAGAGGTAAGTTGAAAATGGAGTTAGGGATACTGAAAGATGAAAAGCTCAAGGCAAATCTCTCAGTTTAATGTGGCAGTGAAAATAGTAAATGCTGTTCCTTGGCTGCATTACATGAAAGAGCTAACTCTAAATCAGCCAGAAAGCAGATTACGAAATGCTTCTCCCACATCCCAAATGAGTTTTCTAACCATGTGTTATTCTAAAACAAGTCTCCTTGAATCTTTGTTATTGGAATTAAATTATTTCTGGGACAGAGCACAAATGATCGAAGCCTCCAAGGCTGTCAGACACTGAACTGAGAGAGAGTTTATCTGCGTTTCCACACTACTGCAATGAATGTTAAAATATTCATAAACTGTAGAACAGTGTCAACAGAGAAAACATAGAACACCTCTTACATGTGCAGACTGTGTACCTCATAACTTCTGATAAGTGGGAGTTGTGGTTTCATGTTTCCTCAGGCAGAAGTGACACTGTGGCTAGCTGAGAATTTCTGTTCCTTACACCTAGCTAAAAATAGGATGTCACATCCTGCGCTGTCAACCTAACCCCTAATAAGGATGATAATTATTTTACTTAAAACTGTTGGCATGTTCAAATTGCACAGATACATTTTTCTGAGACAACCAAGCTTTTTTCTTTCTAGTGAATTAAAAATATTTGTCATTACCTCTGCTTGGAACACGGTGTCATCATTTAGCATAAGTGAGACCATCATAAGAAAACTGTCTTTCTCGCTGGTGACATTATATGACAGTTCCAAGAGAGATCAGCAAAGTGCCTGTGTCTGTGGAAGACACATCTTGTGTGAAACAAAGAGAAGCTCCACCAACTTACATCAGCAACGACTATGAGATTACTGACCAAGATCGGTGATTTTTACATGATACTTAGAGAGTGAGGAGATAGAGAGCTCTCTAATCCCGAAGAGGGGTAAGAGAATTCAATGGCTCAAAAAGAAGCTAGACAAATAAAAATGGAAATGAATGGAAATGTCAAAAAATTGACATATTTTTGCCATTCAGGATTGTAACAGCTTGGAAAGGAATATGACACATACTCTCTCACCTGGGGTCTTTGATTCAATCTTGTTCTATTTCAGAGACAAGTTAGTGAACTCAATACTAATATTGCTTGGTGGAACTCTGTGCTCAGTACTATGCAGGAAGTCACCTTTGATAAAAGTAGGTCTCCGAGGCTTAAAACCTGAAATTTAAACTCACTTCAAATTAGCAAAGCGGTAATATTCTTATGGGCAGGAGGATTTGATTCATATTTGGTTGAAAGATCTTCAGTGTTATGATTTTTGTTTTTCTGTTATGGTAGATCAAGGTAATGTATCCTCCTTGCCTTGTATGGAATCATACGGAATGGTCATGGCTGCTTGTAGTATTTGAGATACACACCAGAAATGGTTATGCTAGGTATGATATGAAAAATAATTACAAACTGACACATTCTTTGTCCCAGAAAACAGAGTGTCCGTGAAGTTCAGACTTTTGAATGAGTTGCAATTCATTCAACTCACAGTCAACTTTATAAAGGAAATTTAAGGAAACAGCTTTCTATCCACCTGGGCAAAACAAAACAGTGTTTGCGTGCTTTTAATCCTCAGTCCCTCAGAAACAACTTTTTATTACATGTTTTGTGATAATCTAAATAGTTACAAACTGAAGGCTCTTTAAGTATCATTCGTGTGGTTCATATTGATAAAAGCCTTTTGTGGAAATTGAAGTTGGTTTATCACCTGCTGCACACTGAAAAATGTATTGTTTGCTAAGAAAAAAAAAAAAAAAAAAAAAAGAAAAAAAAAAGAAGAAGAAAAACTCTTCATTTAAGGATTAAGATGGGCTGTATCCCATTTATTTTACACACTGGGATAGGCCTGTGCAATGCATGTGATTTGTTTTGTTAACAGAAAGATTTTTAACAGACAAAGTAAAAGCAGCTGAAAAATATTACATTTATGAGTAAAAAAAAAAATTCATTTTTACATTGTTTGATACACAGTTGAGAAAACTGAAGGTCTAGTTGTCTCGCTGTAATCTTGAAGCATGAGTATGTGAGACACACTACTCTTTTGTTTTAAAACATAGGAGCATGAGGGATTTTTGTTTATTTTTAGCTAAAACTCCATGTGCTCAGGAAGCCCTAAATTTCTTTTTCTTTCCTATCCTCTGGGACCAAATTCAGTTGCTGCTCTTTTTCCATCAAAGTCATGAATATTTTTTGATAGTGGTAAATGTTGACTCACAGCTGATGAAATCTCCAACTCAGCTAAATTGTATACCCTGCTATTTATTTATTAATCTTTCTCTTTTAATTATTAATGATCTTGCAATTGCACTAAGCAAAATAATTTTAAAAATGATGGAAGCTATACAGCCAAGTGTATGACAAATAGTTGGACCAGTGAAAGAAAACATCTCAGCAGGACAGTGTGATGGCAGATGAGCATTAATTTTTGTTAATCAAGATCAAATCAAGCTGTGGCTCTGCCAATAACCACCACCAACGTACTGCAGCAGAAAAAAAAAGAAGCAGTATATACTTCAGAACTTAGAAAACTAATTTACTTATTTTGAACATATCTAATAGACTATTAGAATAATTTTTTTTTAAATTGCAACCTGGTTTTGACCTTATGAGACCATACTTTTCAGTCCTTCAGAGTCAACGCAGTTAATTAATTAACTTTAGTGAGTCAGTTGCATAGTAAATGAATACAGATTAGACATTTAAATGGGGATTCTTTAAGAATTCATTATACACTGCAAAGTACATCTAGAGTTAGTGGAATATCCTACAGAACTGAATAGGGATAAAACAAAGAGGTTTTTATACAGATAAATTACTCTTACAATTACGATATTGTTTCGTGTAGGTGAAAGTTTTTAAACCTTCCTTTAGATTTTTAATTGTAACTTTTTAAATTATAATTATAAGCAGGATATTTGTGTCAATAAAAATGTATAGGGCACTTTCATAAGGCTTTTACTATTATATGCTATATTCAAGTGATGTTAATTAGATATCAACTAACAATTGGTAACTTAGCTTTACCCCATTTATATGAGAGAATAATTTTAGTTATTTCAGTCTGACATGCCAAGTTAGAGGCAACAATTTAATCTGAGCCATTTTCAAGACCTTGACATCAAAAAACATGAAAGTATCCATCTATTCTCAGCTCAATTGTATTTTTACACATTTGGTTTTTCAAGGTGTTTGCCCATGCAAAGAAATATAAGTTGATAAACTTTTGGGCCCATATGGACTGATTGTGCCACGGTTAGCATAACCTGACCACACAAATGATGTTAGGAAGAGTGAAAGAAATCTCAGACTAGTCATATAATAGTTTCCAGAAGCAGACTTTTCAATGTTCAGTGTTTTGTCTGATTGACATATTCACACTTGTATTTGAAAAAAAAAAAAAAAAAGAAAATACTATAAATCATAACTAATATTTTAATAGCACATATGTAAACCCTTGAAATTTCTATAGATGTATAACATTTTGTCTCCTCCTACTCTGTAGAAGATGATCACTTTTCCAAGTCTTTTGTAACAATTCTGCATATATTTGCATTAAAAGCATCAGTGGCTAAATAGCTTAAGCATTTTGAGAGAAGACATAAAACACACTCCCTCCATTCCTTCCTTAACAACATCACCAATCTTTGAAATGAAACTTAAATTACTTCAATAAACTGCATTGAATGGTGCACTTTTGCCCTTTTCCAGATCAAGAGATATACTCCACTGGAAAAAGTATGTTTGCAAAGGGAAGAACAAGCTCCGAGTCTTTCATACCTGAGGAGACCTCTAAATATGGACCTTTTTAATACAGATAAACAAATTGTTTCCTTTTTGCTGAACTTTAAAAGAAGCTGTTTCCAAATTGCAACAGAAGCATGCTTTATTAAATGAGCATAAGAAATATCTTCAAGACTGGGTCCTGCAGGAAAGCCACTGCAAGAAAGGAAGACTTTCTGCTATAGGTTGTGGACAGGGTTTAAGTACAATGTAGTTGTAGACCTAGTCAGAATTGTCAGCTGTAGAAGATTAGACACATAGGAACCTTTGCAGTAAATCAGAGAGCCTAATTTCCACAGAGATTAATAGTTAATTAACTTCTTAACTGAATCAAACTTCTTACAGTCTATTCTCACTGCAATTTTTCCATTTCCTTCAATACCATTTGTTAATTTTCCCAGTATTACTAGCTTCACTCTACATAAAGTATCTTTGCAATGAATCAAGAGACAGTATTAGTTTGGGTGGGTGCTATATGTCTTTACTGGACATTGTACTCTGCTGGTGAGCTGAATGGGCCCATGGGTTCTGAGAGTGCAATTCTGGACACACTAGGCTGCATTTGTGTACCCTGTACAGGGCTGTTGGAGACACCAGTCCTTTAGTCATTGGAACAAAAGATTTATGAGAAAAACTGACAGAAGTAGACTGCATAAACTTCATTTTCTTAGGTGAAAAAGCTAACATTTGAGATAGTTAAAGGGTTATGGTACTTCCAAAGGTAGGTAGCAGCTAACAGGTACAACCTGAGAACTTCATTGTTATGCAAAGGTATCTAAATGTCATGTAAGTCCCCAGGAGGTCTTTGTTTTGGGGTCAGGGACTCAACTGCTTCTAGGAACATGCTCTAAAGCTGTTATGGATATTACGACATGTCTCACTCTTGTTATTACTGCTTCACTTTCAGTTATGGCAGTAACTGTGGAAATGTTAAAGCCCCAAAACCACCATCCCTCACTAATACTTGACCTGTGTAAGGACAGATTTCACATTACCCAAATTGTTGCTTCTTTTTAGTGCTGTATTTCTAGAACTGCCTGTATTCTTATTGAAAAAGTGGCAGCAGTAGTCTTTATATTGTTGGCTGAAGAGTGTATTGTGGATATTAATAAATTCTGCATTATTGGAACTTTGTGGGAATGAGACTGATAACTAGGATGAGGCAAGTAGAAGTCTAAGGACCCTTATTTTGCAGTGAGTCATTAATAAGACTTTAATCCAAATGTAGATGACTACAAAGTGCATTCAGAGGAAACAACTGTGCACCATGCTGTTATTCAGACGATTACACAGGTAGTTTAGCAGTGCAACGATCACTGCTTTGTTAAATTTAGTGCAAAAGAATCTGGATTACTTCTTTCATCCACAGCAATAACAGGAAAATCACAGACAGGAGGTATTTCCTGTACTGAATGAAAAGCAGTTATTCCTACCTTTAGGAGACTATGCGTGACTATGTCTATACCTATATAATTTCTTGGCAGCATTTTAAAATACAGAAACAAGACCCCTAAAGTTTGCATGTTTCCTGACATTTACAAGTTTTATTCTTTAATGTGAGCTTTTAAAGCCCTATTAAGAGTACATAGTTAAGAGAAAAATTTAATAGAATGGAAAAATAGCAGGGGAAATCACAAGAGTGAACTGCTGGAACAAAATCAGTCTGGTGAAGGTGATCACCCTTCCAGGATTTCATTATTAGCAAAAGAATTATCATAGCGGCTGTTGTAGGTATAAGGAATCCAAATTATAACATGAAAGACAACTTTAAAACCCATGACAGGATATACATAAATAAAAGGGCATGGACTTAACAAATGCACTTTTCCCAGATTATCAGTGTTGTCCTCCACATTTTGGAATAAGTTTTTTTTCCTGATTTACCTTCAAATAGGTGAATGATCATACAGTATAATAAAAGAGGGACTAACACTAGCAGCAGATCAGGTCAGCTGTGACTTTGTTTATCTCAGTCTTGAAAAACTCCAAGAATGGAGATTCTCCAACCTGTCTGCACAACCTTTTCCGGTGCTGCATCTTTTCCCTCTCACCCCACTCCAGAGACCTCTCTGTGTTCAGTCTAATGTTTTCAAGTTGTTATTTGTGTCTGTTGATCCTTGCAATATTGTTTGCCACTTCCAAGAAGTGTTTTTCTCCATTGTCTGATTGTCTCAGGCTTTGTTTTATTTTGTTTTTCATAAAGCCAAACATTAAGTAAATTCTCTGCGTGTTTCAAAATGGTTTATTCACACATTTTCATTTTGATTATATGGTAACTCTAGCCAATGAAAAACATTATGGTTCTTTACCTTGAAATAGAAATAAACTGATCAGTCCACATGAACTAAATCTATACTAATATCCTAAATGAGATCTAATCCCTAACCCTGGAACCAATAGCAAAGTCTGTCTCCCTCTATAATATTAAACTTTATTAGTGTTTGATACAGTGTTGCCCCAAACAGGCATCATGCTGAGAAAGATTCCTAGTCTATGATCTGTCTGGGCTGTGCCTAAACAGAAGTTGAAATCTGATTGGGAACACTACTTATCCTGACACCCCTAAAATCACCACTGCTGTTCTAGGAGAAAGGAAAAAAAGAGGAAAAAAAAGGCTTGCCATAAAATTGCTTTTGAGAGTTCTGTTTAGCATTCCCGTGTTTACATAGATACAGTCAAAGCATTTTTTTTATCTGTTTCTGAAAATTGTTTACTTGTAGCAGTCAGAAAGAGAGAATGGAGGATAAGTGGTTTGTGTGTGAATTAATGTTGTTAGCAATGGCCATCAAGGTCTGCTTGCAAAATGGAGCACTTCAGATGAGGGGACTAAGATTCTCAGGTTAGGAAACAGAAGATCTTTGTTCATTTCTCAGTGTTGTCATTGACTTTGAAGAAGCCTCTTCATGATTCCATACTTCATTTTCCCCACCTGTAAAATGCAGTTATTACAACTGCTCTTTAGATTCAGGCCCTATGCAACTCTCATAACACTAAATGATAAAACTCTCAAATACACCAACAGGGACACAAAAGCTGCTGTGACACAAAACATTTTTAAGACACCAGTAACCAGCCCCAGAAATCCTTTCGTTCTGTACCACTTTTATTTTTTCCATTACACAAATAAACAGCAATATTTTTTCCAATGACCATGGGTGATTTTTCAACCGGACTTTTTTTTAATATGATAGCTAAGGAAGGGAAAAAGCACTACTTTAGAAAAGACAAAATGCATGTGCCAATGCAAGGTCATCATCAGAAGAAAATTAAACCCTTCTCAAGAGAGGAGACCCACAATAGAAAACTTCCCAGTGTATAAGAAAAGCAGAGAAAATATTCCTTTCAAACAAATAGGAGTTTGGAGAGTGGGTAAAAGAAGATTATCTCGTCACACCGACAAGGATCTTGTCAAAGAATTTCAAGAAGACAGAACTTGAAAACCATTCTCAGTGGGTGTCCTTCTTCCCTTGATTACTGCTGTGTAGCACCAAAGGAAAACCAAATCCAAGACCCTTGGGTATTCCTTACCAACTGCATGAAATGTGAATGCAGGGGAAGGTTGCTAAGAAGGTTTCTTATTTCAGTGGGTTTTGTGAAATGTGACTGTAGCTCCTAAGTCGTGCATTTAGATCTAAAGATGTGCCTGGGATAACATTTTTTTCTAAGGAGGATTTATACTTTTGTATCCTAGTCTCTGAAGATGAACTTGAGTGATAAACATTAGCCAAATAGTTCTGACTTTGGAGAACAAAAAGTCTGATCCTGCACTTTAATTTTGCACCAGATTTTTGCATCTTCCACTTTGCGTCCTGTTCATTTTGCTGCTAACTGGATGCAATTCCTCCCTTCCCCCAGGTCTATGGTAACTGCAGGTAATACTGCTCAGGGCTAGTAGGAGCAAAGGACATCCTTGATAACACAAGCGTAGCATTATTAGAAACTGGTCATTTCCGGAGATCAGTAGAGACATAAAAAGAATGTGCATGTTAAGGAAATTAAACCCAGGAAATTTAAAATAAATAACTGTGTGGAGAAATTAATTGAAAATGTGAACATTAAGATATGAAGAACATAATCTCATAAATTAAAACATACTGGAGACAGAGACGAAAAGCAATCCAAGTACAGACAATATTAATGACATAAGATATGAAGAAAAAAGAAGGCTAATGGAATAGAATTAACTGATAAATACTACAGAAATCCTAAAAATTAGAAAAAATGGAAAATTGAAATCTAATAAAAACATCCAAAAACTTATTTTAAAGGCAAGAAATACAGTGTGCTTTGACATGACAGATACTGTCAAGACTATTTGTTGCATTTACTGAGCATGAACAGATATAGAAAACAGAGGATGGCAGAAATTAAATAGAAAAAGCCAGAATGGTTTCATAGCTAGTAATATTAAACTAGGCAGAATTATTGCAAAAGCTACCATATAACTGTCATTCATTCCAATGACGAGCATGGAGAGAAGATAAGTAAATCATGCAGTCAAGAGTTATTGGAGGGGTAATGGACAAGTCTAATAAACACATGATTTTCCCTATAAAGTGGAAGATGAGAGTGAAACCAAACATATCTTCGGTGTTGTCAACATGGACACTGAAATCATATGAGATTAATAGTCTCAGGGATCCCAGAGCCAACTGAGAAGGAAAATCCATAAATTCATTAAGGTACCCGTGTTAGCTCTGGGAAGTCTATAAATTTATTGTGCAAGTTACAAAAGTAATATGGGAATAAAAAAGATGGAAGATACTCAAGGCTGGTGAGTTGCTCATTCTCCAGGAATAACGGAAGGGTCTTCAGTACCACACCTCCTTGACCCCTTCATAAATTGAATGCTCCATGTGTGCAATTCCAATGCAGTCAAACTTGATGGTGGCTTATGAGGTAGATTTTTTAACAGTATTTCAAAATCCTTAATTAATACAGAGCAGAAACCAAGTCATGCACTAACCTTCCAGTTCTGGTACTGTCAGGTAAGTGTTAAAAACTGACCATTTTGGTGAGTGGAAGAGCAGAAAAATCCCTCTTCTGAGGCTGGAAATATTTCGTTTTAATGATTCTGATTTTGGATGTTGGGTGTCTTACAAACAGACACAGGAACAGTTATTCAGAGATTTGTTATTTCACGTCTACATAAAAACTTCTATTGTTGACCAATCATTGAATCATGTCACAGTAGCATAATTTATAGATGTGTTTGACAGAATCTTGAATATTTATTTACCATTAAAAAACACAATATAAACTGTTCAAGTGAAGACTCCATTTCTAGAACATGAAGATAGCATCACAGCTACATAAAATGTGTTAAGAACTAGGTTATATGACACTTGTATCAGTGATATTGCTGCCAACCTGATTTCTTGCTGGTGTATGATGTGGTCTTCAAAACATACCTGTCTTGAAAGAAAATATCCTAATTTGCATCCTCACCCTTTGCTCATTTACAACACAGTAGCAAATGATGAAGTGTGACAGCAGCAAATATGTAACATACAACCCTCACAGTACAACTTTTGTTGCCTGGCGACCACCCAAGCAAATAGAAAAGTCAAGAAATGCACAGTTTGCCCAAATCAAGGATGTAATTGATAGAGCAGAGCTTCACCTGTAGTTAGAGGGCTGTTATCACAAGCCTTTAAATGGCAGTCTTTGCCACAGCTGTGTTGGATGGGTTGGTAGGTAGGTATTGATAGATAAATGTGAGTACATCCTACGTACCCAAACATCTCTGATATGTAAATATTTCTACAAATAAATATTTTAAAAGTATCAAAATGAATAAATGTATAAGTGCTATAACTCGCACTTCTCTCATTACTGGAAGGACTTAGTTCTTTTAACTAGACACAAAGCTGGGCCAAGTTTTATTTACGTATGAAAAAAACCCAAATCAAAACCAAAACAGCAAAAAGCTAAGACACTGGTCTTAAGAAAAAAATGTGCCATGATCTTTGATGTTCTGTAACATTATCTAGTCACAGGTTTACTTTACATTGTAGGTTTTTTAACAGTGCCAAGAATGTTTGCGCTGTATCTGCTTTTGTATTTTAATTAGTCATAGCAAGACAGGTAATGTTTAAGAAACAGATTTCGCTTTCTGTCTACATCAATTCATGAAGTCACCCTTGGTTTTTGTTCGCTTGAGGGTGTGCACTAACAAATCAGCACAATTAACAAAAGAAGAAAAATGCTTTGTACGGACTGAAATAACGGCAAAGTGCAGGTGCTAGGATAAACTGTGCCATATTTGGGACCATCCAACTTCAGTATTACCAGTACTTGAGGATGAAAAATTAGTTTGAGTGGTCTCAGATTTCAGGCGTTTTACAGAGCTCTGTGCTTTCATGCCTAGTAATTTAAAGACATTGCCAATGGCACTTGGAAAGACAGTGCTTAGTCTATAATCACAATTTCAGTGGGGAAAACACAAAATCACTGAGCAGATCAGCTGTGAAGGGAAAAAAAATAAAAAGTAAAAATATGAAAAACATTATCAGCCAGGAACTTTCCCACTAGAGGTCATAACATGAAGTTTCTAAGGAAATATCAACCTGGAATATTTTTACAATGTCTTTATAGATTCTTCTGTAAAATATTTTCTTTTTTTTTTCTTGTTTTCTTTCATTTTTGTGTAAAAGGTAATTAAATCACCTTACTGGAAGTAAATCTTTGACTGCTTATGCCCCAGAGGTTTGAAAAACTGAAATAATAAAAAACAGGGGGCTGTTTTCTTCCTGGTTTTGTTTGGGTTTGGGTTTGGTTTCATTTTAAACTCAACTAAGTATCTTATAGCCAAAAGAAGGAAAATCTTGGTCTCCTATTTCTTTCTTTTCAATATCTTCTTCATCAAATATTAAGGCTGTGTGACTCCAGAAATTATGTTTTTTTGGCCCCCATGAAAAAATTTATTTTCATATTTTTTAATTAAATCTCTGATTCAGGTTTAATTGTTGTTATCTAATGTGACTCCAATGCTGTCTTCGTGATACATCTGACCTCTTACACAATTTGTGATGAGAAAATATTTTCACAAGATTACCCTGTGATTTGTACCAAAGCTCTGGGCATTTCAAGAATTGCTGTCAGAACCGACAAGTGCCTACAGTAGTGATGATTTTCCCTTTAGTTCATAAAAATCCAAAACCGTGGTCCGGCCTAAAGTTCCAGTCTGACCTTGCAGTGGATTCAGGTACAGCTACTTCTTTCACAGTCCCCTAGTTAGAGAGGCAGGGACACTGAGAGTGTGAAGCAACAGTTTGAACCTGTAACTCCCAAATCCAGTCACACATTTCCCAGCCCAAATCAGAATTTAAATATTTATATCACAGCGGAATGCCTCCAACAGGTATGATGAGAAGAGCTAATAAATAGCTTGGTAATTTCCTTCATGGATACTATGTTCCCATAAAATAATTTTTTTATTTTTATTTTTTTTTTCACAACCACACATCTGCTAATGAAAACCCACGTTATTTTGGGTTTTGAGGGGGCCAGATCTAATATTGTTGTGTCACGCTATAGCTACTGCTGTTGAATTCGTTGTGTTGCAGAACCCATGAGTGTAGACTACATTAGACACAGAAGTGCCATCAAGGTTTGCATGAGAGTGATCTGGCATGCTGAGGCAATGAGGCGTAAGTGGAAACAGAAACTTCAATTGCCTATATCACATCCCTGGGGTGTTGTGAGGCAAAGCACAGCTAAGCCATGCCTCCGACACTTCAGATCTCAGGAGTATGTCATCCAATTATCTCATGGCAACCACCCCTTTAGGGCTCTCTCTCAGCTATTAGGAAACACTTTGATGGTGGGTGGAAAAAGATATTTTTGGAAGTGGAAGAAGTTGTTTAGAAGAGAGAATTACTGTAATTGGTACATTGTGTTGCTAAGTTGGAAAAGAGAGACAAAACATTGTTCCAACTTTGTTGGTTTCAGTAGCTATTAAGAAAAAAATGCTTCTGCCTAGCGATTCCTCCCACATTTCAGGATAATTCAGATTAAACATTTTTTTGTAGAAGACAAAATTATTAGATGTTGTAAGATACTAAACAAGCTGCTGCAGGGTAAGTTCACAAAGTCAGCTGTGTAACTGATTTAGAGCTCACTAACTTTTCTTGCACTCTCACATTGGTGATGCAACTTGTTCCTCTCTCCACAGTACTGTAAGTTCTGTGCTACACAACATTTACAGATGTAAAATGACATTATACTTTGCCATAGTAACAGTGCTTCTTACACACATCTTAACATCAACAGCTCCAATCTTGCTGTGACTGTGATACAACTATGAAAGCCCACACAAATTTCTGGAAAGGGGCAGCTACAGAAACACTGAAGCAGAGGCAGAATTGGTTGGGACTCCAAGAAATAAACACTGGAGCTCAGCCTCCCCTTAAACGTGAGGTGGACGGCGAGAGTTGTTCATTGCTTCTGGAAGGCTTCTGGGTGATGCCACTTTGAAATGCCCAGGAGACAGACTTCATCTAGGGACCCATATAGACACAGGCCCAATTTGAAGGCAATACCCCAGCCATTTTACGGTGGTAGTCCCTAGATATTTACTCTGTCAAACAGCAAAAAGTTATGTTTCTTTCCCCACCATATGCAGCAGAGTTACAGGATGAGGAAGAATGCCCTCCACTCAGATGCTTCAGCACAAAGTCCAGCTTTCTCTTGGCAGTTTGATAAGGTGTGGACTTTGGACTGAGATAAACTGAAGTAGAGATATTGTCTCTTTTGGGTCAATTCTGCTTCAGGGTGAAGCTGATGGTATCTTTACATCATCTTTAAAGGTGATTCACCATAGCTCATCAGCAATTGATCTGAGTTTTGTAGTTGGGGTGAATACAAACAATTATTGGAATGTCACAAATTTTCACATTATTCACCTTTTTCTTTTTTTTTTTTTTTTTCACACTTATGTTAATGGTGATGTAACCTGTCCCTAGGAAGTCGAGATTTGAATCTAAATTTGGCTCTGTGTTTTCACACCATATCAATTTCCTTGATATTCAGTAAGAATGGATCTCCTTAATGAAATTTAGGTTATTGCGTTGGGCATGAACTCTTGCAACACTCTGCCTATTTCTCTATTTGAGATCGGCTGGATATCCTATTGTTGGCTTCTTGCTAAAACAAGCAAAAATCTCAGAGATACTGAGCTTTAGAAAAGTTTTAGTCAGCAAAGATTCAAACAGGCCATTTCCTCATTCTCTTGAGTATTTCTCTCTACTTTTAAAGCCAATTGAACCTTTGGGATCCGGTGACTATCTGTAAATTACATGCTGATGCAGCACCCCTTAGCTGCAGTCCAGGAGAGTTTCTGAATCTGAACAGAAATCCAACCTTTTTTTTCCACACAGCTACAGAACATACAGGTTCAAATTCCTGCTCAGATTCAAATTCCTGTTAGAGCACGGGACAGCCATGAGGAAGAATGCAGGAGGCCCCCCTTATCATGGAGCTAACTATGATATACGCTATATAGAAGCTCTTGACATTCCTTTTTGTCATTTCCATGCTCAATAATAATGCATGACAAGATTTAGACTGGCACAAGTATATTGTCTGTCAAAGGCGCTTCAAGATTTTATTTGGCTGTTAGTCAGCTCACATTACTGCAGGCTGTTTGATACACAGAGCACAAAGCAGCTTAACACTGTTGCTATTAACGTTCAAACTGCACTGAAAACACTTCATTAAACAGCCTACTGCAGTGTAATTGTTTAATAATATTTTGATTAGGTTGTTTAGTAGACAATCCTTGCTGTAAAACATTTTCTTTCTGTCAAGTGACTCTTTGGGAAAAGGCAGTATCAAAATGCTTAGGATGGTTTTATTAAAAGAAGTAGAGTCAGGAAGGCTCAATAATTCTATTTTTATTTTTGGTTACCTTTTTTGTTGTTTGGTTGTTTTTCCCCACAATATTTATGAAACCTATTAAACTTTAGATGCTGTTAGAAAAGATCTATTCCAACTCATTATGAAAGAAGTGCAAACCCAGACTTCTTCAAACACAGACAACAAATAATCCAAGTGATCTGTCCAGGAACCTTCATCCAAATTCATTGCCCTTCCAATAATAATGTGTAGAGTATTTGCCAATGTCTTCAGGCCTGGCAGATTCTCATAGAAGTTATGTCCTTCTTTGTGCTCTTAAAATTAGAGAGGCTTGTGGTTTTCCCTTTCAATAGATATTTGGATAGATATTGACATAACAATTAAAATTACCTGCCAAAAGTTGCCATTCTTAGCAATTTTTCAGAAGCTACATGAAAGATTATACAAGACTTGAACAGAACGAAGTGTAAAATGATCAGAAGAAAACTCATTTTACAAGAAAGAAGTGAAAATCTTCATTTGGTTAGTCTGTCAAAGGATGCAAGGGGATGTGACTGTCCCATGTAAAGTACACAAATGATAAACAAGAGATAGGCCAGGCTGGAATGGGAATGAATTGCTATACACTGGGCAGCAATAGGATGAGGATAAGAATATTCCTAAGTTTCAGTAACGTGTAGATTTGGGGTTGACATCCAGTAAGGCCAGTAAGGACAAATAAACCAACCCACCTTTTGAGAGCTGGCAAATTTAAGGAGATGGTTATACTACGTGGTGCCTGTGACAGCGAGACAATGAAAACAATGACCTCAAATGCTCTTTTCTACCTTGTATTTCAATAAAAGCAAAACCAAAGTGTGTTCAGAGGGAATGGAACTATCGAGCTGACAAGACTTTGCACATAAAGCATCGGAACCGATTATCAGGAAATGGTACATCTCTTACATTTCTAGGAATGTTTTTGTCTAGACCACAGAATATAATTGTGGTAGGTAACTAAAGGAAATTAAAGGTGGGAAGCTCACATTGCTGCTGTTGTCCTATGCTTGTTAAAGAGTTAGAGACATTTGGTTTCTGTGACTGACATTTGTCTCCTTTTAGGAAACAGTAACTTCATAAACAATAATTTTTTTTAAAAAGTAAAAGCTTATTCTGTGGGTTTTTTTTTTTTTTTATATAGCTATTGAAAAATATTCCTTTTATTGACTCAATACTCTCTAAAAACTCCTACACTAGCTTGCTTCCTGCAGTATCTGGGGGACATATTGAAATTGGTGGGCAGTGAAGTGCCAAGAGACTTCCAGCTGTCTTCTCTCTGGCTCTAGCAGGGCTTCAGCTGCAGACTCATAAGCTCAAACACTAGACTGGCAGCAGGTAACCGGTTGGTGCAGTTGGCTTTGATGTTTTATCTGTCCAGTCATCTGATGTTGTATCTCCTGGAGCAGTGTGTTGGCACAGTCTAATGGCAAAGGCCCTAATGTGATATGACAGAATGGCTAGTGTTGAAGGAGACATCCTTTTGCACTCTTCAAACTCTAGTGCAACTGCCATTTATACTTGTGAAATGGGACTTTTAAGCGGAAGCTACATGTTAAGTTCATGGGAAAAAAAAGGACAGGATGACACTTCACAGAAAAAATTCACCGCAATATTTTACTTGCCAGCTCTGCAAAGTCATGCCAAGACCTAGTTTTAATTGTTTCTCCCTGAAGATACCTGTAAAGAGAGTATAATCCTGTTCAGAGTTGCTCCCACTTGTGCCAGTTTTGGCCAGTAGATAAGGAAATTAGAGAATTAATTTTTTTTTTCATGCTGCAGCTTTCTCTCTTCTGCCTGGATTCACAGGCAGAGGAGGACTGAAAAGGCCAAATATGCCACTCCTCCATAAAATCAAGAGTGCTGATAGTTTATCCTCAAATAACAAGTAATAAAATGATAATGCCATATTGTATCATAAGAAATTTCAATGTATCTTAAGTGGTAGCTCTTTGTAAGCTCTCAAATGCCATAGAAACAATTAATATGGTAAAAACATCTATCCAGAGCTGATGGAGAGGACAATATTCTCATCTTTGTCTGACAAAGGAGCAGCAGGGGGCAGGGGGAGTCTGTAACCTGAGGCTGCAGTCTCTCAGGTCAATACTGATGCAGGAAAAGGCAACCAAATTCTACCAGGTGAAAACCTAATACTGTAGCAATGTTAGCTTTGATCACCCTGCCTCCGTCTTCCAGGCTACATCTATTTTACTTTTAATTGTGGTATTGCTTAGTCCTTTCAAATATTGGCCTACCTTTGGGGTCTTCTTCAGAAATCTGAACAAATATGAGAATTAATTTCACTTAATGGTGCTAACTTTTAGAACATCTATCGTATGCAGTGTAAACAGACAGATTTCTTCAAGTAATATAACACAAAATATTTCAGCTTAATGTGACAGATAATAATACATAGACCAAATGTTCTAAAAGTGTTTAGATTTTTCTAGTGGTTAATTGAAAAACTAGGAATCATATTTCATGGAAATATAACTATATGTTTATATATCTCTATAAATATATATAGTTTTTATTTATACAATGTAGGTTTTCATATTTTTTACATATGCATATATTAAAGATACATTATAAATAAATGTAAATATCAGGTTAGGGAAAATATATTACATCAAATTTGTAACCTTATCAATTTTCAGAATTTTTGGACTAAGAAATTTAATCATTAAGCTAATCATTCAAGGGAGAAGTCATACTTTTGTGGTTCTTTGCTACGATACAAATTCCTTGCAAGAATGAACTTTGGAAAGTTCATTTAAAACATCCTCTTTAGTCCTCCAAAATTGTGGAAACTTATTATATATTATAAATATTAGAAGTAAATTTCACAACAACATCAATGTAGCTGGCAATATGCTAACGAGAAGATATAGTTTGCATTTCTGTATAAAGTGTTTTTTACCGCTGTGTCATAAGTATGTATGTTTGTATGAATAGCTGTCCATCTCCTGGGACAAAGCAAATGTTGTTTCATTAAGCTGTGCATTATGAATGATCTTAAAAAGTAAGTGAGGAAAAATATTAGTAGTCACCAATGAATTATTAAACTAGAAGATGAGATTTAATCTTCCTCAGTCACATAGTCATAAAGTTGTACATCCCTCCTTATATTCAGGCAGTAACCTCAAAAATTACAGCCCTGGTGTCTCTGAAATCAGTTACAACACCGCCACCACATTTTAGAGAGTTGTGATTTTAAAATACTTCTTACAACTTACAGGGCCTTTTCTGAAAAATAATTTTAAAAATAGTCAAGGATAACTAAGACAATGTTTTTGTCCCTTGGACAAGCTAATCCTTAACCCAAAACCTTCAGAAATGAACAGATAGCAAAGCACTACTAAGCACTACCACTGTTAGGAAGCTCTTCTAGCAAGTTATTCACATTAACAGTCCCCAAAAGCTAATAGTGCACCCTTGATCATCCTGTGGGATCCCCTCAGATGAAGGCCCAACTTTCAGCCTTGCTCACTGTTTGGGGAATGGGAAGCTTTTTAAAAGTGGAGGCATAAAAACATAGCTAAAAATCTACACAAAGGCAGTAAATAGTGACAGAAGAAAAGAGAGAGTGACAAATGAGTAGCCTGCACAGTCACCACTTTTCGAAAGATTATACACAAGAAATAAAAAGTCATAAATACTTTCCATTGCCTTAAAAATTAAACCATCTTCCCCCATAAGGTGTTTTAAAATTTCAGGTAATTCGGGCACTAGCCCTTTTGCCCATATGATTCTTTATGTCTGCTGTAAGGATGGTTCAGATACTTCTGGCAGATATGCAGAGGAGTTGTATAGGTTTGCTGTTGTATAGGTTTGCTATTTCCCTCTCATTTTAATTTCCTTCCACAACTGTCAATCTTGCTTATTCTTTTCTTTCTTTTTAGTCTGTTTTATGGTGCCTTCTTTTTTTTTTTTTTTTTGGAATTGGCTTATCTGAATGTTACTTTTCCTACAGTGTGATAAGATTACACTAAATTTTCCAATATCTAGCTCTTCTACGGGCATTAAATCTTTTCTCTTTTATGCTTCAGTAATTGTTAACATTTTACTTCAACATGAACAAAAGAATATTCCTCTCACCATAGCAAAAGAGCACTCAAAGGAGACTGACAACACACATAGATAAATTACAGAATAATATTGATACCAGTCTTTGATCCTTTGATCTATAGCAGAAGTAACCTGCTTCTTAAAACAGGAGTTCTCACCTAATGAACGATGATCTACTTCCAGCATCTACTGATCTTTGCTTTTGTTCAATTTTGTTCAATTGCACTTTTTGCATTTTATTCACCATGAAATGGTGAGGGTATGCGTACAATGTACTTTCTCATCTTCTCCTATAATTATTTCTGCCACTAGCTTGACTTGATTTTTTTTTCACTTTTGCACAGTCCATCATGATATTTATCCTAATCTAGTTATACAGCTATATATAAATAAAACACATATCTCGTGTTATCATTTATTAACAGCATTCACACATTTTTCATTTTGAAGGGCATTCATTTCTCTGAATACACACAAATGCCTCTCTGTTCATAACCTTATTTTTCTCCTTCCAAGAGTGGATGTCTCCCTCCTTAGTGCTTCAGACAGATTTGCAAGGAAAGAGACGTTCAGAAGCTTTCAGCCATTTGAGGTTGATTCTGACAGCAGTGATGGTGAACTGGGACAAGGAGAACATTGTGACAAATTTTTCTTAATGCCTAAATTTCCTTGTCTTGGAGCATAATAACAATAGAGTATAAATTCTGGCATCTATGTTGTGTTGGATCTCATTTCTCAATGCTTTCAGACTTTTTCTGCCTCTCTGCAGCGGCACCCAGTTCACAGTTCATCTCCCCTTGTATTCATGACAGAGTTCTGCTGTCAGATTTGGCAATGTCTACCTGGATCACCTCATAATCCATATCCCCTCTTCTTCTTAAATCAGAACCATGATTTTTAGTGCAATCTCTCAGTATACTCACTTACTGTGGTCTGGTTTACATTCTGGACAGATCTTATGGAGCATGAACTGGTATCCTTTTAAGAAGTTATGTGTCTCTAATGTCATCAATTGGTATTTGCCTAAAAAAAAATACCCTGAAACCAACCAAACCCAAATCTTAAAGTGTGGCTAATGTAGATATGAAAACTTAGAACAAACTGTTTTGTTCAGCAAACCTTCTCCTATCATTCTGTACATCATGAATTAAACACAATCTTATTTCCAATGTATCTTCAGTGTTCACTGAATTTCCTATTCTGTCAGATGAAGCTGAAGTTTATCATGCTGTAAGATTTTCTTTTTTGAAAGTATTTTCTCAGCTTAATTGGTAGGAATTCTGGGATTGTCAAGCAGGGAAGCAACTCAACACAAAGACAGCAAAGTTCATAAAGAGAGATTTTCCAGGTTGATTTAAACTATATTGGGCATTGTCTTGTTAAAAAGGAAGACACACCTTAAGAAAAGGCAGGCCTGAACATAGACTACTTACTTTTAAGATCTACTTTTATTTTAAATTCTTTTATTTTAAGTGATATTATTCATTGAGAAGCCTGAGTCATATCTATGACGTGATTGTTCCTGCAGGGGAATAAATGCAGGTGTTAAATAGAGGGTAAACATTGCATGATCTTAGATAAAAGCAGAAGAAACAACCGAAAAAAACCCTCTGCTTTAAGAGAGACAGGCTAACTTGAAACCCAAGGCTTGAAAGAATATCCTGAAAAGAATGTGTGGAAAAAGTAACAACCCGACCAGAAAATATGACAAAGCTTTGTGATTCCCTTAAGCGATCTTTAAAGATCAAAATTACTGAGAAAAATGCCTCATTTTTTTTTTTTTTTCACCAAGGCAGGGGAGTAAATGCTAACAAATGAGACACAACTACCTGCAGCCAGCCCGTGCCGTATCTCATTCACAGGTGGTACCAGCATCAGGACACTTTCAGCACTCCTGCAGGACACAGGCGCTTAGATTCAGATATTTATGTGCCGTTCTCTACCTTCCATGACTGAACTTCATACAACATTGCTCAGAGAAAATTCTGCGCTCAGGTTTTTCTTCAGCACCTTTGCTGCTGAGGGTGAGAAATCCAGTGTGGATTTTCCAGAGAGATTTTCAAGCTGATCATTCAGCATTATCAAATCTATTAGGTGCTCTGCTTTATGGGTCTCATGTTTGAGTTTTGTGATTTGCCCTGTCATTTTTTGACATAGTGCCAAGAGGCCAGGTGCAGAAATGTCTGAGAATCCACTACACATTGGGACTGATCCCACATTCTCAGACGCTGAGACAAAATGTAGAATTATAATTCAAGTATTGAAAAATATGTCTTGTTTATGTCAGACAAATGGTTAACATCCATTTCTTTTTGTTTTCCCTTTGATTTTGATATAATGACCTTAGTGATGAGAGAACATTCCTAGATGCTCAGATTTTTCTATTACTGAATCAGTAAACTGCTTTTCATGATGCCTTGACATTCTAGCAGTAATGGAGGTTTTCACCGAGTAAGGACTGCAGAGTTCAGTCTGAATAAAATAGGTAGGCAAGAAATAATGAGAGAAAGATTTTGAAAAGAAGCCTAAGAGAGACAATAGATCAATTGGACCTGGATTTCAATTTCTCTTGGATTTGGGTCCTTAATTCCCTTAAATTGCTTCTGAAAAGCCTAGCCTTAGACGTTTCCATGGTCAGACTTGAAACAAAAGCTTCTGTTACGTTGCTTTGCCTACATTATAATTTAGATAACAAAGAGACAAACTTGAAGAGAATAGTTGCAGGAATTTTTCACTTGGATTTACTAAACATATGAGGGATTTCAAATTTTCATATCTGCAGGAGCTAAGTAGGTATTTCACCTGACATAGCAGTACAGGATTAATCCAAGCCGCAATGAAATAAGCAGAAAGGATCCCAGCTGTGTTTTGTATGTGTTATGATGGTCAAACTGTATTAAAATAAGGAAAGTTGATGACATACAACAACACACAAATGAAAAAAAAAAAAAAAAACAAAACCAAACCACCACACCACAATGATATAAGAAAAAAAGGAGTAAAAATACTTCTGTCTTACCCTTCTGTTTCTTGCCCATCACTTACCTATGGAACTTCTTTGAAGGCGTTGTTGTTTGTTATCTGCTCTTGGAGCTGAGCTTCAGAAAGTGGGTTATTCAGCAGATGTCTTAATATGAAAGCATTGATAACTTACCAACTAGAAGAGTTATGGTATCTCACTCATATCTTACACCAGCCAACTTTCATCTATGTACACTCAAAAGTAATGCATTTGTTGTATTATATCTCCATGGTTCAACTCCTTTTGGTTTTAGGGTTTGTTTTGTTGGTTTGTTGTTTCTTTTTTTTATTTCTGGGTTGTTTGGTTTTTTAAGATTTTTTTTTTCTTCTGATGGTGAAACCTGTTTATTTAAAGCATTATTCTTTCACATAAATATTTTAATTCAAGAATTTCTCTTTTCCTGTTCTTTATTCTTCAAAACCAAATAGCCTTCAGTCTCTAAACTACAGAAGAAATCGTCTCTGCATATGTTAATGAAGTAAAAGAATACAACAAGGTCAAAACTTTAACATGGGGGTTCTGTGACTTTCTCTCACTTATACCTGTATGATCCATATGAAAGTACAGTGTGGTACATTTAACTCATGATGCAGATCTTTGGAGTGCCAACGGAGGGGACATTTTTAAAATGTCATTCATATATATTATCTACTTCAGTCGAGCAAAGAAAACTAAATAAATATTCCAACAATCTAAAAGACACTTTTCAAAATTATTTAAAACAAATATGACTGCTAGTATCAGTTCTTCATTTTAATATAACGGAATTTACATCCATTGGGTATATCACATAATGCATTTCATAACGGGAGACAAATCTTATCAAGATTTGTGAACAAAGTTCACAACAGGCTGCTACTGGTTCTGATAGAACAGAATTGTCATGCTAATCACAGCCGAGCACATCCTGACCTTAAAAATACAATCACAAATCTTGTTGCATCAATCAGCATGACAAGTCTATTACACTCCGATGAATAACTGATTATGCCAGTCACTGCATTCACCACACTGGGCTGAACCTTCGGTGGCTGATGGTCCTGAATCATTACAGAATCTACATTAGGCTATATTTCATGGGAGACTATATTTCACAAAAGAAGTGAAAGGGAAAACTCAGAAAGAAAAAAAAAAAGAAGAATTAGAAAAAGTACAGAGTGCAACATTTTTATTAATAATTATAATTTGCATGTGTGACAAAAATGCTTGAGATTTCAGGATTATAATTGATATTGAGAGTGGAAATATCAAACCATTGTGAATCAACCAGCAGGACTGAAATGGAGAGCATGCCTATGGGAAGGGTAACATGTAGTCTGTAGCATTCCTCAAGTTCTGAGTTGTTCACTGAAAAATATTTGCCCATTAAGACAACTAATAACATTTATAAGAATGCTCATTGTTGAATAAAGAGGAATTCGAACTAATAGCAAAAAAAAAAAAAAAAGGAGAAAAGAGGAGGAAATTAAATGTGCATTACAAGTTGCAAACAGCAAATGGTTCCAATTGCTGTAGACATTTTAAATTCATTTACAAACTTTTCTAACATAGCCTGCACATCTCTATGGAATGGGCAAAAGTAACTCACATCTACTATCTATTGTTCACACTGTAAGTGATGTCTAATGCCTGCATATTTTCAGGTGGAATATAATGACAAAATTAAATATAATTAATAGGTAAATCTTAACCATAGTAACAGATAAGGTAACAAACAGGAGACGAATAGTGCTTAGGAGGGAGAAAGAGTTACTACAAGTTGTTATCAGTAAACTTTCTGTATGAATACAAGTCAGATGAAAATTCACTTTGATGTTCCAATTTAACCCAAGTCTTAAAGCTGAATGAGCTTTACTTGTCCACCACCCAAAAAGTTCATAAAATGTACAAATTATACAACATATAAAGATACTTCTCAGTCAATGGTCTCTTTTACCTCTCTAATCTCCAATCCACCTTGGTAATTTAAATCTCTCAAATGTTGGAGATGACCCTTTCCACTGAGCCTATTAGGTTGAAAGGGCCTGCTGTGCCTCGTATTGTTTTGGAAATGTTGGAAGGAGATAAGGCTTATAAACACCAACCCAACAGATAAGGTGCTAGCTTAAGAATGCCCTCTACATTAATATCTGAGATGGAAATAATGGAAATAGTTTTCATAGTGTCATTTTTGCTTTCTTCTTTAAAGCTCAAAGCAGGAGACCTTTTTCTACCTAGATAAGTTCAAGGGCTTCAAACACAGGAGAGGTGCCGTAGGCAGGTTAAGTTTAGTGTGTGTGGCCCATCTATAAGAAGGGCCGGAAGGAGGATCCCGGAAACTATAGGCCTGTCAGCCTGACCTCGGTACCGGGAAAGATCATGGAGAAGATCATCCTGAGTGAGCTCTCAAGGCAAGTGCAGGGCAGCCGAGGGATCAGGGCCAGCCAGCATGGGTTTATGAAAGGGAGGTCCTGCCTGACCAACTTGATCTCTTTCTATGACCATGTGACCCGCTTTCTCGATNACAAAATTAAATATAATTAATAGGTAAATCTTAACCATAGTAACAGATAAGGTAACAAACAGGAGACGAATAGTGCTTAGGAGGGAGAAAGAGTTACTACAAGTTGTTATCAGTAAACTTTCTGTATGAATACAAGTCAGATGAAAATTCACTTTGATGTTCCAATTTAACCCAAGTCTTAAAGCTGAATGAGCTTTACTTGTCCACCACCCAAAAAGTTCATAAAATGTACAAATTATACAACATATAAAGATACTTCTCAGTCAATGGTCTCTTTTACCTCTCTAATCTCCAATCCACCTTGGTAATTTAAATCTCTCAAATGTTGGAGATGACCCTTTCCACTGAGCCTATTAGGTTGAAAGGGCCTGCTGTGCCTCGTATTGTTTTGGAAATGTTGGAAGGAGATAAGGCTTATAAACACCAACCCAACAGATAAGGTGCTAGCTTAAGAATGCCCTCTACATTAATATCTGAGATGGAAATAATGGAAATAGTTTTCATAGTGTCATTTTTGCTTTCTTCTTTAAAGCTCAAAGCAGGAGACCTTTTTCTACCTAGATAAGTTCAAGGGCTTCAAACAGTAATTCAGTAGTATAGGCAGGTTAAGTTTAGTGTGTGTGAGTCTGAAAACAAACAAAACAAAAGTTAAGGTAGGTCTATAACTGCCAGTTTTTAAAGTTTAGGGATGAACTATCTGAAAGATATTGCTCACTTCTATGCTCTCGGCTGTTTCTAGTTATTACTGGCTTGGAAAAGTCTGATAGCTGTCACTGGCTGGCTGTCATCTACTCATCAGGTGTTCTACTCTTAATGCTGTTTGCAGGACAATTCAGAAAAAGAGTTTGAGGACAAACGCAGCTGTCTCCCTGCACTAAAACTTATAAATATTGTCTTTACTGCCCTCTTCAGAAGTGCAGGTCCTGAAAGAAGTACAAGAGTAAAGAAATACTTTACTATAGCCCTGATAGCAAAGTACATAGTGAGGTTTATGGTGGAGTATCAAAATAGTCTGTTCCTCAAGTCTATACATCATTTATGTAAACTATGTATGTCACACAAGTGATGTGTGGAATTACACCTGAAAGGCTGAGTTGTGAAATGGACATCTAGCTGTGATCAGGTTTTGCAAGAACCCCACTAATCTTAATTTCTCTGTGAAGCAATTCTGTGCATGTTCTGGTCTGCAGCTAAATAAAGGCAAGGTAAGAATCAAGAAAAAGGAAATAACATGGGCCCTTCATTTCAAGGCCTGAACACTAATTTCAAAAATGCCAAAGTAAATGGAAAGTGATTTTTATTTAAATAGAACCATGGCCTTTGCTAAAGATTTCATGAAGCAAAGGTAGGAACAGAATGCCAAGTTACCAGGGGGAAAAAAAAAACCACAAAGCCAACAGTTTCTATTACCAGAATTTATTGCAATTTGCTGCATGCTTTTTTCAACATTAGGTTATGCTTTTGTCCAGCACATTTAATGAGCTTTCTAGGAGACAATCTGTAGCTTCAGCAAAAGAAATTATCCTGGAAATCTTTTTACCTTAGTGTTGTGGCAAGTCGGACTAAACGACCAAAGTGATCCCTTCTGACACCAAGATCTATGAGTAATAACCCTATGGTGTTGCTATTAGACATTCTCAAAGACTGAGCACTTGCTTTGAAACATGGTACTCTAGAGTATTATAGGAGCGAGAAAAATCAGACAACAACGATAATTCGGAATGGCTGACCACCTACAGAGAGCCTCAAGGGGGCAGATGTATTAAATGCCTGGCTCTTCTCCCCTCTGTAAAACACCCTGGTGCTACTCATTCTCAGCAAGAAATGTCATGAGCACCTTCGCCATGCTGTAAAAAGACAGACTTTTAAAATTAACAGGGGACTACAGTCAGATAACTCACAGCTTAGCTCAAGGTTTGAAAACTCGGGCCACAGTAAGAATCTTCAGCTGAAACTCAAGAAGCATGATCTGAAATAATAAATGAAGGTAAATTAGGAAATATAGAAATCACACTAATTGTTCCAGTAGAATTCATGGGATGCCAAACCTGAGACAGTTTGATTGGCACAGAATCATTTTTTTTGCAATGAAATAAATTTTTAGAAAAGAACGATCCAAATGGCTGAAAGGTGACAAAAAAAATATTTTGCTATACAAACTACTAAAAAATTGCCAAAAGGGTAAAAAAAAAATATGCTCACAGTCTACAATATTTGGTGTGCACAGATAACAGGTAAAGGGTGCGTACTTGAGTAGAATGAGAGCGTTGATAGTTAGGAATGGTGAGATTTAGATATTGATGTGCAAATCTCCTGAACAATGAGATCTGTTAACTGCTGTGCCATTTTTTCCCAATCATATGGGAAATTCCCATTACTTGATATATTTAACTTTGTAGTGGACATAAGTAGCTGAGACGGGAGAAGGAATCAAAGGAACTAACAGGCTTTTTTTCCACTTATAATATGTAGGGTCAGAAATCACTCTCACTGCTCTATGATCTAATTATAGATCACTAAAATTATACAGTTGTAAGCCAAATAATGAATCCTACACTTTCTTAGGGGGTGCATATAAACTAACTTTTTTTCCTATCCTCCCATCCAGGAAAAGGAACATTAGGGACTGAGAGAAATTGAGGTGAGAAATTTACTGAGAAATTCTGAGAACGCCTCACTACTGGATGATTGAATCCAACACATGATATATCAGTCAGATATATAGTCCTCGGATCATTCACCTGGATTTGAAGGCCTTGCTGATGTCAGTGTTTAATAGGTAAGGTAAATAAAGCCCACAGATAAATCAAATAAATTTTCTATCAGGTGATTTACAGTTATACGGAGAAGCTGACAGAGGATGTTAGACTCTTATGAAAGTTAAGGTTCATGGATCAATCAGATCAATCACAAGCACTTAAATTTTCAGAGGTTTTCTTACTAAGGAGTAATCAGATGTGCGATATGCTTATTCACACTGAAAAACGCTGGTTTCAGAGTCAAATTTAATATATCTCAATTGATACAGGTTCTTGTCACTGAAATCAGAGTTAGAGTAAAGCTCTGGAAATTATTTGATTAAATGTTTGGATTTCTAAAAAAAGGTCAGATGTACAAATATTGTTTGAAATTAATTTTTAAAAAATTAAGAACAACCTTGGGGAAAAAAGGATTTGAAATCCTGTTCCAGTTTAGAATTTTAACCTATTTCTTATTTTTAAGTAACATTAATTATTTCTTTTTGGATAACATTATTTCTTTTGTAAACAGAACATAATCAACCTTTCTTAATAATTTTTATGCAGTATACTCCTGAACTTCACCAAAACAAAACCAAAAAGTTATCACAGAAGCCTCTCACTTACTTGCATTCACTTCCATAATACATATTTACTTTTCTTAGATATTGTTATGGGCATTTTTCAGAAGAGAGGAAATCACCACAAGTTACCAATGGTCAAAAGAACATTTTAAATTTATGCTAGAGGAAGGATTAGAGATCTCTAGGGTAAGAACTGCCAAACATATATGTTTGTAAAGTGACATGAACATTTAAATATGTTCTGATGCTACAATAAAAATATACATTTTGTGACACAGACTTTTCATACTACAGATAACTGTTAATTCAACCCAGTACTTGAAAGTCTATTGCTAGAATCAACCTTGTGTTTCAGCAGTTGTTCTCAAAAGCTATTCTGATATGGATTTTGTCTTTATTACAACACAGGGGTGACTTAATTAGTTGTTTCAGAGATATTCAGACCCTCCCAAACCAGTTTGTCTTCAATGACAGAACCAGGCAGAGTTATACAGAGTCATTGGAAAATAATAAGAAGACTGCTGCAATTTATTTTTTTAATTTATTTTTTAATTACTTGGAAAATGAGAGGAGAATAATGCAATAGAAGATGAAAAGCCCTTCATCCTTGGTTTGAAAAAAATCATGTTGGAGATGTAGGTGCTGCTGGCATTTTTGCTATATTTCATTCTGAGCTACTAGAAATTTCTTCTAACATCAATACTTTAGTGGGCGTTCAAGGCTGTGCTAGAAAATCAGAATTAAGATCACCAGGCAATACTGAAGGTTTCCACTGAAAAAAACAGTGAGGATATCTAATATTGTTCAGCAGTAAAATGTAGCTCCTGTAGTACTGCAGCTTTTTAAAGGTCTGAGCAAGTGTCCCAGTTTATATATGTCTTATGGATCCATGTGTCATACGGATCCAGTGGGAAACTCCCAATTGCACAAGAAATCTTGACATTTCTTCCACTTTCTGTTGCTTGCATCTCAGTGTGCTGGCAGCTGGATTGTGGATAAGATTTAAAGTGTCAGTTCTGCATTAAAAGGAAAATACAATGAGAACAGTAATAGATATGGACTGATTTACCACTGCAGGGCAAATCTTTCTGTTTCTGGTGACCATTGGAAGTTCAAAAAAAAAAAAAAATAGAAAATAAACTGATAAAAGAACAAACCTAGCCCCCCGTGCTTTTCATTATTGTTTTTTAACTCCTTAGAACATGCATTTCTTAAAAAAAAAAAAGAAAGAAAGAAAGAAAAAGTAAGTTTTCATTTTGTATGACGTGAAAGAAACTGTGAGTGGTCTGATTAAATTAACATTCAGAAACTTGTTGGCCTTTGCTTTACAAATGAGGATCTGCTGGAGAAACACAAGGAACTAAGTAAACACCTGCAAAAATGAATCAGTGCACTGTGTATGTATTTGTAGATAGTTATTTGACACCTTGCCTCCTTGAGATATAGATAAAATAGATAACCCAATTAGACACTTTTTTTTCACACATAATAATAAAAACTGTTCTTTTCCTTGGCACCTGGGTTTGAGTTGTTGCAGTTGTATCTGAGTCATCTTTTCAAGCTTGGCCTGATAACCCTGAGGACTAGAACCTTCATTTTTATGTAGAAGGTTGGATTAACTCCTAATCTGTGTAATCCAAACACTAGACAGGGAAAAAAAATCCCTATATTTTTAAAGAAATTTAAGAACTTCTTTCTCAGTTCGGTACTTCTGTTCATCACGGCTACTTTGTTCTTCTGATGCTTTAAGCCATTGGGCAGTTTATTCTGATCTTTGGTGGGTCACCCATCCTTCCAGTGGGCAGCCATTGAGATGTGACCTAAGAATTTCTCACTGGATACATTTTCTTTTCATAAATTATTTCCTAGATAGAAACTGCAGTTATAATACATTAAAAAAGACAGTGAAATGTTTTGAAAATATTTTAAAAACTTAATTGTGGTATTTTCTGAACATTTTACATTGGGGTTTCTCAGTGAAGACATCAGTTGAGAGGCTCAGGAGGAGGAATAAACTCTTTCTTCTCTTACTAAGGAGTACGGTGACCACTGCAATCATCCAAATTTCATTCCTTACACTTGTGATCTTTCCTTCTTGTTTTCCCTGAGCTACTGAACTCTACCTACTGGAGAATACACTAACCACCTTACTATGAGGTTACCTAAACTGGAGTGCTTTCAGTCTCTTGTTGGTCCTTCCTCATGACAAGTCAGAAAAAATTATTTTGGATTGAACAACATGCTTTGTTGAACCTTGAACTGGTTTTGATTTACTTAAAAAAAACCCCAGAAAGTAAAAACCAACAAGTTTTGGGGAGGGACATGTTATTTTGATCTGTCTTGTTAGTTGCTGTTACTGTGTTTTTATTCATCTTCTGAGCTAAACCAAAGAACAAAGGAATTTAACTTCATGATTTATTCTTAAGCTCTATCCTTGGCTCTCTTCTATGAGCTCTACTGCTTTTTGCTTGGGTCTTATCGTTGCAGGGTGCCCTACTGGGGGAGGATAACACAAACAGCTCTGACATTTGCACCATTGTTCCGTGACACATCAGCATTTATAATATCCATAACAGAATATTTTGTAGCCCATGGTGTACTGTGAGAGTAAGGGTTATTTTGTGCTGGCAGTTGCTCTTTATTCCTTAACTCCATGATATTCAGGAGATCCCCAGAAACTGTTGCTCTTCTAAAACCGTGTCAGTGTTAAAGCACTTACAATGAACTGAATAGCAAAATGCTACACCAGCTCCAAGTATGCACACCAGGGTTCCTTGAGCAATCAAACTTGCTGAAATTAAAGGTCGAGAGATCAGGACTGTAACTTTAAGCAACCCCGGGGAAGGCAACAATCTTCCACCTTTGTTGTATTATGCAAGCTGCCCATGATCGCAGAACGTGAAAAACAGCTATCAGATCACAGGATCTTTTCAGAGCTAGAAGCACCTGCGGTTAAGAACAAAAGAATTCACAAAGCCCTCCTTTCATAAGGGAGGGTAGCTGTAGGAGCTCAATGTGCTACTCTTTGGTAAATGTGTGCACAGTAATCATCAGCAGAAGAAAACATTACAGACACTTAAATTTTGGCTTGAATTATTTTCAGGCTGTCAGAGAAGGATGTAACAAATTAATCACTCATAAAAAA
>VXBJ01003289.1:2464879-2475509 GCA_013400055.1 Nycticryphes semicollaris | reverse complement strand
TGGCAAAGTAAAATAAAAGGCAAAATGTTTTATTAGCTACCAGGGTACTACACTATCATTGTGGAATCAGGGGTAAAAAGTGAAAATGTGCCCAAAATGTGTGTTGTGACTTTATCAATCCTGTCTGACTATAGAGTACTCGCACTGGCTCTTACATGGAGGATAGTGAGAACTGGGTATTTACAGCCTGCCTAAGGGTATTGAAAATAACCGGCACCAGTAGCTGGATTCTTAGGCTAAACTTGTGCTGTACATAATGCAGTTGATCCTAAAAGCAGTGCATTCTATTTCTCAGTGGTATGTTGCCACCTACACCAGCATTTTAGCTTGAATAAGAACTGCAGTTTTCACTCAGGTCTCCTGATAATCCTACTTACTGCTTGTTATTGCATGTATAAATTAACACGGGTTCAGATATCACAACCTGGGCTCATTTCTGATGAAATTAAACCCAAAGATATGCTCCAGGACTTCACCTAAATTCTCTCTGTCTGATAACAGACATCAGTCCCTTGTAACAGACTAGAGAAAAATGAAATTAAATTCACCCAAGTGTGTACAGTGTATACATCAAATCTCCAGCACAAACTGCTTTGTTCAACACTTGCTTCTTTTGCACTGCTAATGTAGACACAACATTTGCATTCACTATTCCTCCGTGTTGTCTGCAGTGTCCAGTGTTTCTCCTAGAAAATGAAGGGCAGGCACAGCTCAGACTACTTACAGATCTTATCAGAGAATCATAGGATGGTATAGGTTGGAAGGGACCTTAAAAATTGTTGAATTTCAACTCCCCTGCCATGGGTAGGGACACCTCCCACCAGACCAGGTTGCTCAAAGCCCCATCCAACCTGGTCTTGAACACTTCTAAGAATGGGACATCCACAACTTCTCTAGGCAACTTGTTCCAGTGTCTCACCATTCATAGTGAAGAATTTCTTCCTTATATCTAACCTCTGTAGATTAGCTGGCCACAGCTGAGGTAGATGGTTCAGATCCTCCAGCTGGAACTGCAGCCATTGCTCTCATAGGAATAGCTTTTGCTTTGAGAGTCAGGTAGGATGAGTACCTTTGACCTGTGCAGATGGTCACAGAATGGTGTCTTGCTGCCAGCTACTGCGTATTTCAAATCTTCCACTTGGCCAGTGGAATTGCCCCTCCTTCCAAGAGGCACCCTCCCTGTGTGCCCTCCTGTGTGAACTGATGTTTTGTTGCATGATAAAATCAGGGATCATTTATTTATCAGACATATCATGACACAATGTAAATGGACAAGGCAGTGGTGCCCCAGGCTGAACATCACAGATAGTGCAAGTCCAAGCACATACCCAAAAAGCTTCACAGATCCAAGATTTCTTCCCTCACGTTCTCCAAAGACTACTGAAACATTTTGTCAAGCATAAGCTAATCCACAGTATTTGAAATTATGTATGACAGTGGGTCAATATCCAGGCTTAAAATGCAACGTAGAGACCTCTAGTTTGTGCCAAAGCATTTAAATTATATAGCCATGCCATTAAATATATAAAGTACACATAGCCTTTACACTATTATCATATTATTAGTTTGTTTTTCAAACTGGATGCCCAAACCCATTGGAAAAAGATTACGTTTGAGACTCAGATTTGGAGGCAATGACTCAATCACAAAATACACAGGGGTAACTGATACGAGTACTGGAGCACACAGTATAGGATTTACTGCATTAAGAAGGTTCTTTCGAGCTATAGGTGGCACGTGGTAACTAAAGAATTATGTAATATACTATTAAGGTCAAAGGTGTGAACTGCAGTTTGATTTCACATGGCAGGCTTTCCCAGCACTGAAACAATGCAAGCCCTGTTTATATGCCCCACAAACGTATATAAAGGCAGTGTTTGCTAAGTGACACCTGAGCAGTTCTGGTATCAAGTGAAACTTAGAACAAAGGTGTTCAGTGGCAAATTATTCCCATGTGTCCACTGGTCCAGAAGATCTGGTTTCCATCCATTCAGCTATCTATCCCACTGTCTGGTCCGTCCAAGATCATAGACTAAGTCAATGTGTACTCATCAAAAAATGCTGGTAAAAGGAATTTACTAAAGTAAAAAATAGAAGTTGTTCTTGCTTTCAGTGACTGAAAGAAACCCATGTATTTTAATGTTCTTTTTTATTTAGCTCTACAGGACTGTTATATACAACTTGACTTAATAATCTCATTTCTCGATCCAGCCCTGCTATCCCAGAAAAGGCAAGGGTATTATTTCACACCATATGGGAGTCACTGCTAATGCTCTTTTAATTTCTTCAGGTTTGTTTTAAAAACATTAGTGTATTTTTTAAGACTTTTCCAGGATATTATTTGAGTCATTAAACTTCTTCATGTGGATTTGTGCAGCTGAGATGGAAGTAGCTCTGCGGAGAACAGGGAAGGGAAAAGATTGACTACTTCTCCTGTAAGTGCTGGTTCCTTTTGAGGAGAAGCCAGGTTCAATATCTTCACTTGGGAATAGACATCAGTCCTCTCCTTACTTTTGATCTCCTCTCACTGTAGCCACATTAATATTCCCAGCATCTTAATGACACTTCTCTGCAAAAGGAGGAAAGGACATGCTAAAATGCTGAGAACAGGGAAGATAACATGATCAAAATCCAAACCAGGAGAACAAAATAAAATGGAAGACAATAAAGGCAAAAAGCCAACTTAGTACCACACCTAGTAAACCTACACCCCATCGTTGCCTTACAGGAAGCACTGCATAAAACAGAACTGACAGGTTGGACTGCAAATGGCTTTTCCTTTCCCCAAAATTGTTATTTTATCCATCTAATCTTCAAATTAACTCATGATACTGTATGATAGGGTATTATGCTTTTTTAATGAAGTCGTATAGATTTTTCAAATTACAGGAGGGCAGTGTCTGAGAAAAATGGCCTAACTGACTGGCAGTTTCAATGATTACCAAAAAATAAGCTGAGTCAATTATGTGTAAGCATCAAAAATGGCAAAGTCAGTTTAAGAAGAGGACATTTTGTTAGGAAATCACCATTTGAATGTAGGGACTTAGGATGGAAACTTTTTTTCCATCTTAGTTGCAGCTCTTATTACCTTTTTGCCACAATATAGTAGACAACAAATGGCATGTAGCATTTGCTAAGAGTTTGCTCATTCAGGAAAAAAGGATAGTTGTAAAGGTGTACAAATGAATGAAGAGTATGTAAGCTATTGGCTCTTTGTGGAAAGACTTTATTGTGGAAATAATCTGATCTGAGAAAGACCTGAGGTGTGTAATTACCATATAATAAATGCATCCAAGCTTGAGAGCGTTAACACCAATGACAAACTTTCATATATGGCCACAGAACCCAGTTTTTATGCTATTGGTTTAGGAACCTGTGAAAAAAGTTGCCTGAATATCATGTACAGGAGAAGTAACTAAGTGATTTTTTTGCAATCTATGCACGTATGAAGGCCAATTCATAACAAATGCCAATGTTTCTAACTCACAAATTCTCTGATTCATTCTTGTTTTTATTGCCCTCCACTCGTACATGTATTTATACAAGTCATTCTTGCAACCTATAAAGTTAATGAAATTATCGACTTTAAATATTCTTCTGGGAAAAATGCAGGATAAACTTAAAACCCCAAAGAAAAGATAATTCTGATTACACTAAAATAAAAGCTAACATCCAGACTGTCACTAATACTTCAGAATCTGTAACATTTGAACAGAAAGAACCTGTGCTGACTGCGCTGCTTGATCCATATCTTAGGGCTATAATTAACACCATACTTTTATTTTCACCCCACACCGTTTTCTGTGGCCAAGAAAATGGTCTCATAAAAATTCAGTGTCTGTGTCAATCTAATTAAGTTTCATACCAGAGAGATAATAAAGCCCTATTTCACAACAGTAAAAAAACCCAAAAAAACCCAACAACAGCAACAAAACCTGCAAAACCAAAAATCTCCCAAACGACTAGTGAAACTTTTACCTGTAAATGTGAAGAGCCCATTGTAGGCATGTGTTTTCCTTTGGTATCTCTTGATGATACAGGCAAAAACACCCCTTTACTTATCAATAATGATGATTTTTGAGTAAGTCACTAAAAATAATTGGAAACTTCAAAAGGATAACATGACAACTAAGGGCACAATTTTAGGTGATATTTCCAAGGGCAGAAGAAAATAACATCTCACTGTTCAGAAAATTCATATGTGTAATTTCTTTGTTTAGATAATAGTCCTTTATATATATGTCAATATAAGATTATAGGAATACTGTCAAAAAACAGTGAAGGGAGATTTTTGGATAATAAACAGGACCGCAAATCAAGAAACCTTGTTTTCATATATACGTTTCACATACACTTCTACTGTAACCTTGGGCAAAACATATTCCAGCTACACTTGTCTCAGCTTTTCTAGCCATAAAATAGAAATGATACTTCCTCACCTCATTGGAATGAGGTCATGGTCATTTTGGTACCTTTTCTTGCACATATTTCAGAAGACAGGCAGCTATATAACTCAAGTATCATTTCATAAGGGGAACATGATACAATTGCCCTGTGTGCATCTAACTGTGAGGATGAGAAAAATCACTGCATTGCCCACACCTTTATGGAATCTTTTCTTTTGTTCTATTTGATCATTCAATCATTTCATCGGAATGAAACTTCTCTAATATTTTTTTCCTGTTAATTATAATAAAAGATAAAAACTTTAGATATATTAATCTCAAATAATATACTTTATATATAATAAAAAGTATGCATCTTTAAATTATTTGTTTCTCTAGGAAACCTTTGTATGATATTTTCTTTGTAATTTTATTTTTTCTAAACCTGTCAGTTGCCAACACAATTACCTAAATAGGAACTAGTTTAAACTTGACATAAGAAAATGTGATTCAAATACTCAAACCCCTGCATAATTAACCTGTCAATTGCTTTTGCATGCTGTATGATCTGCTGTCTCATAGAAACTGTGGATTTAATAGGATTTAAATGTTTTTCATCATAAGTGTCAGATAAAAGATGAAATGGTACACATCTAACCATCAAGGACTTATACTACGATAAGCAGACTACTACTAAATTCCACCCTACAGTTATTAATAAATTTCTAGGAGCTTCTTCAATCTGTTGTGCATTTTTCAACTCTGTAAGTAGAGGGCTGACTTCAGATATTCACTGAGGTCAGGGAATAGCACTTTACTGTCTTCATTACTAACTCTCTTCTCAAGCTTAGGTCAACATCAGCTGAAGGCATCAGTATTGCCAAACAGTGTATGCAAGTAGAGCTCTTTGTTATGATATTTTGAAGCTTAATACCAATATCTAAAAGTATCTTTCAGTTCTAACTATTCAAGTTTGACTCTGCTTATGGAGTGAGTCAGGGAGAGGAAGAAAACCATGACAGGATCTAAAAGTTCCGTGGCTCACCAGGGTCATTTGTGAAGAGTTTGAGTTTTATCATGTATATTGTGGGGAACCTGGGCTCAAATTTTGATATCATGAGTGAATCAGACAGTTAGAACAGATCTATATTGGACAATGTAACACTTAATGCTGCAATATACAAATAACTTGATGGATCTTACAAAAGCCTGAGTGCCCTGTTGTCACCTACTCTGGACAAATTTAAAATGAGAGTAGCACTTAAGAAGCCATTTTAACAAATTAAATAATTTTAAATCTATTGTAAACAAATGCTGAAAAAGTGTTGCAAAATGTTTATGATGTTACAAGTTTTTTAGGGCAGAATAAAATGCTGTTAAAGTAAGATTATTTGTGCAAACTGATGGAAATGGACATAATGCAAGTTGATATGACATCTGGAAACTTTCCTCTTGCAGAGGTAGGAAGCTCAAAGTTAACCTTCTCAGACTGTGTAGTCCTTGTTATCCCAGTGTGTAAAATAGAGATGAGGCAAAACACCTTAATCTTTGCATATTTATACAGAAATCTCATTGAGCAACTAGAGAATAAAACCAACCAGGATACACCAAGTCTGGCCACACACAACACTAAGAAATCGACCTGCATATGCTTAGTTTGTATTCATGTAATCAAGGTGAGCTTTTGTAGCCCTTGACAGCACCAACCACAACAGGTACACAATTCAGCCTTTTTTCTGTTTCAGTCCCCCGATGAGTGTGCATCTCCAGTGCAGCCTGTCATAAAAATTCTGCCACCTTCCAGAATCCCCAAAGAGGGACTCTTTTTAGAAGAGGCCTGAGGTTGTCAGGTCCTCTCATGACAATATTGCTAAACAATGTCAGCAACAACAAAACCAGTCATAACAATTTCTGTTTGTTTTTTTCTTGACATCTACATCCTCATGTGTGAAAACAGCATTAAGCTGGTTAAGTTTAAAATACAGCTACCTACTTCAAATGTAATCATTTGCCGTAAATATCAGCACAATCCAGAGTCAGAGTTGTCATTTTTTTCCCCTTCTGTTTTAGGACAATAGGCTGGCTTCTGAACTTAACTAATTTGTCAACATTTTTGTCACAAATAGCTGACCAACAAAGAAGGTAAAAGCACAATACTATTTTGAAATATGTAACTGCCTCAGGGCAAAAAAATGAGTATACAATAGCAATCCAAGAGTGAAAATATTATACAGGAACTTAACTTTGTGATTTGAACAGGTTAGTATAAAAATCATTATCATAATGATCCATTTTATATTGGACCGAGTTTTATGGGAATTGGAGACTATTAAATAGTCGAATATTAATGAACATTGAATTGTACTTCTTTTTCTATTCTTGCACACACAATTACTGCAGTATCACATCAAATGTCATTGGAATAGGTTTTGTAATAGGGTAAAATTCACCTATCTCTTTACATAGTCCAAAGTAAACAGATTTTGTACTGTGAACAGAAGGGAAGAAGGCCTACGGCCAACAATTTCAGTTGAATAGTAGATGTTGTGGCTCAGGAGCATTATGGGTAAAATGAATCCACAGTACAGAGAATTAATTTATGCCTTCTACATAATTTCAGCTTCCAATACATACAGTTTCAGAACCCTGTAGTACCACAGTTAGGGCCTCGGTGTCATTCAGATGTATGTATTTAGAAAGAAACCAAAGGATTGCGAAAGAAACGAAATCTAAGCAGATATAAAAAAGAAAATATATTTGGACATAGCAGCCACTTGTAAAGGAGAGAATTTATATAACAGTCCTCACTCTTCTATCCTGGGTCAATGGAATAGATACAATTTTCTCAAAATCATATAAATGGAATATTTGATTTTGGGCAAGTTCTGATATAAGACTGGGCTTAAACCAGTCAAGTAAAAATTGCTTGAAGAGTGTTCAAGCCTCTCCTAAATATTTTAAGTAAGCATTGATATAAGAGGTAAGTGTGTGAAAGTGTTTGAGTTAATAAGGGAAGGCTTCTAAAATGTTTTTTAGTTATAGCTGTCAAACACTTTATATTATTTTTCATTATTTTCAAAACATCTGGGAATCTGAAAACTAGAATAATTTAATGGAAGAACTCTGTAGAAGTGTTTATGCCAAGAGAGCGACATAACATACGAGGTGAGAGAGATGGTAGTCAAGAGTGAATATGCTGCATTCTTCAGAGACGTGTTAATTTCCATAAAAGTACAAATGGTTTCCAGCACGCAGGTATTTAATGCCTTTTTTTCTCTTAATTATTATCTTGGGAGGGACTGGAGAGGAGGATTTTTGAAAATACATATTATTATATTTTTATACTTGGGAGTAGGAATTTAGAGATGATGCAAAAAAAAAAAAGCCTGCTTACAAGTACATTAGATATCAGAGGAAAAGTACCTTCTTTACTGCTATTTTACTTATTTAAGGCATTCCCCAGATTTATGGTATAAAATAACAGCTATGTAAACATCAGCAGAAAAATATGATGCATATAAACTATGGTTTTCTGTCATTTCACACTCTCTTTTCAATTTTTGTGCCAGGTTGGTTTGTTTGCTTGTTTTTTCCCCCTCAGATCTGGCATACAAGAGATCTCTGTGATCTTTGCTCAACTAAAGGTGGAAAAGGAACTGAAACAAAACAGTTGATGACTGAATTGTTTGTGGGCCATTTGACACAGCTGATGCAAATATTACACAGTTGAATTATGCTGTGCCCTTTTACATAAAGGAACTGTATTTGCCACCATTTGGAGCTGTTTTGCTTTGTTATTCATAAACAAATTATTTTAATCTTTTTAGCTTTATTCATCTGGTTTTGTTGGTTTTGTTTCTTGTTAACAGTTCCTTAAGGACTTCAATTTTTCAGCTAAAACACAGTGTCTAAGATTTATAGGGTTTTATCTGGCTGTAAAAAGAAATTTTTTTTCTAAGAGCAATGCAAAACATGAATGCTAAATTGCCTCTATATCCTCATGTTCTGATTGCCAGACTGACCTTAAGATGCCAGGTTTCACCTGTGGGACAGTATATGAAGTCAATTTGTTCAATTTTCTAAATTGCATTTGGAGGTAAAATTCTGCTACCCTTTGAATGGGTCAGATTCCAGCTTTGTAATGTCATTTAGTACAAAATTGTATGATTTCATATAATATCATTTAGCCATAGGGGATTAATCAGTTGGAAATGACCTCAGTACCTCATTGTGACTAAAAAGCTAATGTTACCCTTAGATAGACACCCTTAGGGTAGACAAAGTAGACTATGTAAGAATGAGAAGTTTATGTTATCTTAGTTTGGGCAGTGAAGAAATCATTACATGAATATTGCGACCATTCTGAGATTAATAGCTTGAAGAAGATATTGAAGATGCATGGGGAAACAGAAATTTGATAATACAGAGCTCTTCAGTCTAGTAAATGAGACTACAACTAGAGCAGAATCTGAATAAAATTTATATTAAAATTACATCAAGTTTTACTGCCTATTTATAGTAATAATTTATGAATAAATTTTGCTGGATTCTACAAAACCAAACATTCTTAAATCAAAACTGCTTTGATTTGATTTTTTTCTAGTGACAAAGAACAATTTTTATAGGAATTATTTCATCCAAATCTGTCCAATTGTCTACCCAATCCAACTAGATGACTGTAACTTTCCCTTCTGATCTTACAATGTGTGAACTATAAATTAACTTATTTTTAAGGTCAGATAAGCTTTCCTCAGCAATGATATTCATTGCATCTAACAGAATATTCAAATGTGCAGAGCATCAGCATCCATTTTTCACAGGCAGAAGGGGACCACGATGCCTATAATTCTGTCTAAAATTTGATAAAGCTATTGTACTTGTGTTGTGGTTTAACCTCAGCTGGCAACTGGATCCATGCAGCTGCTTGAGTAAAAGTGAGAAAAAAACTCATGGCTTGACATAAAGACAATTTAATAGGTAGAGAAAATCTGGGCATGCAAGCAAAGCAAAACAAGAAATTCATTCACTGCTTCCCATCAGCAGGCAGGTGTTTAGTCATCTCCAGGAAAGCAGGGCTCCATCACGAGTAATGGTTACTTGTGAAGACAAACACCATAACTCCCAACATGCTCTGCTTCCTTCCTTCCTTCCTTCCTCTTCTCCCAGCTTTATGTACAGAGCATAACACCATACAGCATGGAATAATTCTTTGGTCAGTTGGGGTCAGCTGACCTGGTTGTGTCTCCTCCCAGCTTCTCGTGCCCCACCAGCCCACTTGCTGGTAGGGTAGTACAAGGAACAGAAATGGCCATGATTGCTTAGCAACAAGCAAAACCATCACTGCGCTATCACACTGTTTCCAACCCAAATACAAAATATTNTAATGGTTACTTGTGAAGACAAACACCATAACTCCCAACATGCTCTGCTTCCTTCCTTCCTTCCTTCCTCTTCTCCCAGCTTTATGTACAGAGCATAACACCATACAGCATGGTATAATTCTTTGGTCAGTTGGGGTCAGCTGACCTGGTTGTGTCTCCTCCCAGCTTCTCGTGCCCCACCAGCCCACTTGCTGGTAGGGTAGTACAAGGAACAGAAATGGCCATGATTGCTTAGCAACAAGCAAAACCATCACTGCGCTATCACACTGTTTCCAACCCAAATACAAAATATTGCACTATACCAGCTGCTAGCAAGAAAGTTAACCCTATCCCAACTGGAACCATGCCAACTTGGACAGTGAAGCTTATCCGCATGTGCACAACAACTTTAATGTGCTTTAAATAAGTGTGCACAGCACCTCTACCTTGCAAATGTACAGCTTCTAAGAATTTCAGGACATGCCAGACTCATACTTGTCCGCACCAGCTCAATTTGCTGGGCGCCAAACAACACAGTACACAGGAAATTCAGAAATCCATTAATTAGTGTTAAAACTAGTACTCCACTATGCAGAGAAATATAATTTGCAGGTATAATAAAGATCCTAGTTGGTTTATGTTTCATCTGTAATTACTAGAGGCATAAACAGCCAGAACCCATCAATCCAGTTTTCCTGAATTCTAGCCTACTTCACTTGAGTAGCTGAAATTCTACTGAATATATTTGAGTCTTACTTTCCAAGTAAGTCTGTTGGTTTAAAGGAGAATTGGAATAAAGCAAGGAGCTATGTGTTCTTCCTTCCTTCCTTCCTTCCTTCCTTCCTTCCTTCCTTCCTTCCTTCCTTCCTTCCTTCCTTCCTTCCT
>VXBJ01003289.1:2449888-2464820 GCA_013400055.1 Nycticryphes semicollaris | reverse complement strand
CTTCCTTCCTTCCTTCTTTCCTTCCTCCCTTTTGTCCTTCTGGAAGAGCTATTAGGATTGCAAATGACAAAAGCCACGTGTTTTCATCCCATTCTGTGCTGAGGTTGGAAATTCAGTTAGGAAGTGGAAATATCACTGAGTTCTTGACTCCTTACTTCATGCTAAACTTGCATCTATTTCTAGTATCTCTACTTGATTTCACTTCAAACGAAGTCCAGTTTCACCAATATTTTCAGTAACTCAAAATAAAAAGGTAAATGAATGGTGAAATATATTAACAAAGCACTCAATATGAGGTCTTGTCACCTTTGAGAATAGATCAGAGGAATGTAAGCTACCTTGCTTCTTTTCTCTCTCTCCCAATCTGGCAAGCAGCATGGTAACACTCATTTCCTCACCAGGAAGAAATAAAGAATCCCAATAGCTGCTACTGCTATATGTTATTTATCCCTTGTAATGTCAGTCTGAAGCGATTTTATCTCTCAGCACAATCTCTGCCTGACAGAAGAATGGTTGGTGGATGACGCTGCAGATGACAAAGTTGATGAACAGCTAGACACAAACTGGAAAGAGGCCATCTGAGATAATAACATTGTTCTGTGAAAATGTTGTCACATGTGACTAAGAACATATGGACTATATGGGACATATTTTGTCTTGCTGCTGCATGAGAAGTAAACTGACTAATGTGGGAATTAGTCAGTATTGTGAGTTCCATTCCATAATTATAGTATGCCTTACTTTCAACTTCTTTCATGCTCCTCCTTCTGATATGGTTCTTTAACTTGGTACTTATTTCAGTCACAAGTGTGTGACATTTCAACGGTGCTTTCATCTTATTTCTAGCAGCGTTGCAACTGTAAGTTCAGTTTATATTGTATATGCCAAAGATTTCCAGGGGAAAACTATCCAGAGGTACAGGCTGTGGACTTCACTAATATTACTCTTAGTATTAGTGGTATTTATGGAGTTTTCCACTCTTCTGACATCATATGGATACAAAACATCATACTAGACTTTCTTATGGGACTTCCAAAGATGATTTTTTTTTCAGAATAGTTTGTGATTAGGATTTTTTTTAAGCTTCTAGAATAGACAACGTAACTCTTGTCTTTTTCCTAGAATGTCTGTAACATCTTTATAATATTTGCAAACAAGAAGGCAATAAAAAAATTCTCGTGTTTTGGGGCATAGAAACTGACTCTGTAATGGCTGACAAGTTAAAGACAATTTATTTAGTTTCCAACCTTGTTTTCATTACCTTTTCTCCCCTTTTTCATCTCAGCCATCTGATAAATCTCAAAGCATAAGTACCTGCCCAGAACCTCTAACAATTTGGGAACCACTTTTAAATAATATGTGGAGTGTCATATGGTATCTATGAAGAGTTTTAGTTTAAACATAATGAACAGTGGTAGAACACGAAGCACTGCTAATGTTTTTACAAGCTATCTGTCACACCTCAATTGACATTTTCAATCAATTCCCTTGAGGGTACTTAATTCTAGAAATAGCAGCCAAAGCATATACTTCTGTCATCAAAAGGTTTTTTTTTTTTTAATGGCTAACTGATAATTCCTACTGTCACTTAGCACAGACATTTCTTTTGAGGAATACAGCATATCTGCACTCTTTAACCATGCCAAAGATACTGTACAAGATGATGTGTAACTACGATGAGAAAAAAAATATGAAAAAGGGTAAAAGCACCGGTTCTTTGAAATCAGACTACTGAAGCAGGCTCTTCATCTGTAGCCAACTTTTAATGGTCCTTTGCATGCTTTTTACTAAGAATTTTGCATGCTTTTTACTAAGAATTTTTCATCAAAACTTTTCCAACAATTATGTTATGTCTACTAGAAGACTTAGAACTTGATTTTTATATGCTTCATATCGGGCATTTAATTTGATCCAAAATGCTCATAGGAAAGAAAAAATATTAGTGACAAAAGTCCAACAGTCTAGTAGTTCTATTTTTCCAAGATTATCCTGACAAGGGACAAAGACTTATGTTGTCATTTCTCTTGCCAGCCAGCCGGCCTGTGGAGAAGTGTATGCCTAGTAATAACAGCAAAAAACAATGTTCAATGAGATATCACTACACTTCAGTTCACAAAAAAAATGTTCTCATAGTGAGCCGTGCACAAACAACGTCCAAAGCTATGTGACTTTATGCTGTCCCTAAAACAACGGATTTAAAATGGAATTACATATGTGTTAAGAGCTGTCAGACAAACAAACAGTAAATTTACAGGGGGTTGTGAAAACATCCAGAGCTGGCTTTTCAAACATTGCAGCTCCATTGAAATTGGCAGTTATCCATCTCTTCATGTGTCTGAGGATCTGAGCCATTGTTTCTTGCTTGCTTTATTTATTTTTTTTTCCTAGCTAATTTGGCTTATGTGCTGGAGATAAATATGACTCTGATTATATAGTGCTGTGATTATATTTTTGTAGTTTTTAATATGCATTTCTTTTCAGATAACTCTTGGTCTCCATGCAATTATTACTTCTCCTGATCACTCAACTACCAATTTTAAAGAACCATCCATGTACATTGTATGAATTCAAAATCTATTTTCTGAATAAATTAGTATGCAAAAGTTAGTATTTATATGTCCAGGCATTGTTACATATATAGAGAGTTTTATGCTGTTCATATGCATTACTTAGCATTTATTTGCATTAAATTTTATCTGGCATTTTATTACCCAGATTACTTGTATGACTTTCCCCTTACAGCTATGGAGAAGTAAGGGTTCAGGCTTTAGATCCTTATCTAAGATTTCCCTATAAACAGCAGAGAAAGTGATTCATCTTTCTGCAGGCTGAAATGGATGTACCATCTTCCTAAAGTACATATCTGTTTCCACACATTGTACTGGAATTTTAAATGTCAAGTTTAGTCTGGATAATACACTTCTCGACAGCTCAAGTTAGATTAGAGCAATTCCATCCTTGGTATCATAAGGTCGTTCAGCTGTTCATTCTAGATACATTTACCCCATTCTACTCAAAATCTTTTCATACTTTTTTTAAGCAGAAATCTCTATGACCTCAGTATCCATTATCTTTACTAGATCTTTACTAGATCACTTGCAAGTATATTGAAGAGCAGAAGGTTCTTGCGGGAAGCTCACCTTTACCATGAAAAATGGAAATTATTCCTATTTAATTTTTCCTAGATTTTAACAGTTACTACAAGACCAGCTGGATTTGCCCTTCTACCTCAACATAGTGTCCTTAAGAATTTTTAGTAAACTTTTCCAATTAATACTTTTTTAAAAACTCTAAACACATGACATCATTCAGATCAAACATATTAACCTCACCTCGGATTATCTTAAATAATTTTAATAAATGTATGTTGCATTCTTTCCTTCTGAAAGGGGTGTTGCTTCTTTTATGTTTCTTGCTTATCCATGTATCATCTAATTCCATTCTTTAATATGATTTCTCTTGATACGTTCAATACAGGATATCCTATTTGAAATTAATATAACTTTTTCACCTTCCATTCCTCCAGCTGTTTTCAGTGCTAGGTTATAAACTGAAACTAGTAATTTAACAATGTCAGATTCAAATTCTTTTAGAACTCTTGGGTGAATACTGTCTGTTGCTGGCAAATTGGTTTGGTTTATTTTCATCAATTTCAGTTCAGTTAGAAAGAGCTTCTCAACTCACCTCACTAATAACAACCGTTGTGTCATTTATATCATTGGATGCTCCTTGTACACCTTGGTAATTTTGGGCTCCAGCATTTCTAACAGTCGTCTGAATTCCAGGGCACTTCAAAAGCATTTTATTAAAATGTTTTTTACAAGCTGTTCCTTAGAATCTTTTTTTTTTTTTTTTTTTGGAGCTTAGCTTATTTTAATTCTACATTTAGCTATTAAGAGTTCATAATATTTTATGTTTTATTCAATTGGCGAAGAACTCCATGTTAGAAAGAAAGATAGAAAAGTTTTTATACCACTTACCACTTTTTTTACTCTTCTGGTTAGCCATACTCAGCAAGTAACAGGATTTGAGTCCTTTTTTTTTAATCCTAAAGCCCAAATAATTTTTTAAAATATTCCTAAGGCCTCTTGGAAACATTTTTATTTTAGCTGATTTTTAGGTAATCTTTTAAATGTTTTCCTCACTTTTATGGCATTTCTCCGTTTAAAAAAAAAAAAAAATCATCATTATTCTCTTGAATTACAAGATTTTTATTTGTTTTTTACTTCTCCAAAGTAGAAAATCACTGCAGTCACTATTAAAATAATTCTTCAATCAAGTATTTATTTTCAAGAATTAAATGAAAGAAGATTTCATTTATTCGATTTATTAGAGGCAAATTGCTCCAAAATGCATTTGAATTTAAAAAAAGGTAACACTTTATAACACAACATTCGCCCAGTCTATGTGAGAGCAATTGAAATTTCCCATTATGATTATGCTGTACTTACCATCTTACAACCATTTTCAACTTCCTCTCTGAGTCATTGACCATATATAGCCCTAATTTTAAAATCTTCAAGTATTTCAAGTTACTAAGATTGTGTTCTATATTTGGTGTGGCTAAATGCTACACATATTTTGTCAAGTTGCCTATTTGTAAGTGGCCTACTGACCATAGACATTTATTTTCTTATTCCACTGATCTCATAATTTTCCTGCCTTAATTTTATTCCAAATAATTTTGCTGTAGTAAAATCTTCTTCCTTACATAAATTTCTCAGACACCTGGGGAAATTCTGTCTCTGTTTGGCGTTGCACATGGAACACACCAGACAATGCAAAGAAGACGTCAGCTCTGGGTGGAGCTCACAGCCAACAGTTCTCTCCAGAATGGATCCATCCTTCATTAGCAACTATGTGCTCTGCAAATAGCAAATCTGTTCCAGCTCTTTCTTGGAGTTTGTAAAGCTACCTCAGCACGTCAAGAATCTTTACATCCAGAGGGGAAAACACAGCATCAAAGAACCATTCAGGTTGGTAGCAGCTTTGGGAGTTCACCTTGTTCAAGTTCCTGCTCAGAGGAGAGGTAACACTGAAATCAGACCAGGTTGCTCAGGGCTCTACCTAGTAGAGTCCTGAAAGTCTCCAAGGATTCCACCAACTTCTGGGCAACCCATTTAAATGTTTAATTGTTTTCATAATGAAACCTCTGTTCCTAATGCCTGGTCAGAACTTCACTGCCTTAGCTTGTGAACATAAATTGATACGGCCCCCAAACACATCACAAGTCTCATCATCTATCAATAGCATTTAAATGTTTAGGGCAAGGAAGAAAGGAATGTAATTCAAACTGAGCTTAAAATAACAAAACAAAATGACCAGGTTAGCATTTAAACTATGAATTTTAGGTAATTTTAATTGCCTACACTGTATAATAGTCTATTAGAACTTGATCTGAATCTTTAAATCTAATCTAGAAGCTGTACCTGGAATCAGGTGCTTTGAACTGGTCTCTAGAATTCAAAGTTAAAGTTACTTCTAAGCTTTCATTTAAACTGAATATTCTAAAATTTTTAGACAATGAAACCAAACTTTTAGGCCATGAAGGTCCCTTAGCTCATTCCAGATGCAGAATTGTGCAGGCCGCCTTGTTATACACATGCAATTCGTCTACTATTTGCATCTGTAGGACCAAAGGCGGAGCAGATTGTCTATGGATGGTTAAGTTTCAGGTAGGATTCATTTAATCTAATGTTAGCCATCTGAAGAATAATCATTTGGTTTTGTCATAAAGACAGCATCTATTCTCAGCAAAGGAAGATAGACATATGCAATTAATTTGAGCTGGGACAGATCACCCTCTAGAGTTGTATAACTTTTTACTATGGAGAAAACCTAGATAAACAGCTTTAACTTGATGTCTAGATTTTAAACAGCTAAAGTTTTGTGAGATGCATTTTCCCCTTGCTTACATGCATAAAATATCATGAAATTTGAATGTGCACCCTGCTGTGTTCCCCTGCTAGGTTGCCTGCATCCAAAGCATCATTCACCAGGTTTTTACAGCTTAAAATGTTCTCTGAAATATTACAGATGACTACCCCTCCAACCTGATATAAAGGTAATTTCCATGGCCTATGCCACTCTACTACTTAGCAGTTTAAAAGGTGGGGTTTTTTAGGAAATAAAAAAATATTCCTTTAATGCATGTTCCCACTTTACATGGATTTCTTCCCAATGAATTAAGAAAATGCTTCATTCCAATTTGTGAATTCTCTTGAACAACTGATCATGACTTTACCAGTTCAAAATTATGTCCTGTCTAATGAGGATCAATAATTTTTGAGGGTGCTGTGAGTATTCTGCACCTTTGAAATCAGTGCTGCAATCCCCAATGCTTCCAGCAACACAAGACATAGTTTTAAAATGTGTCAGGGTACCCAGAGGAGAAGGTACCCTCCTGTGGAGCAGTATCAAAGCAAACCATATGGAGTATACACTTTTATTTAAGGACAAAATTGCTAAAAAGACCACGAAGGTACAGATTCTAAAGAACTTTTAAAGAGTGAATTTTATAAGGATATCAGAAAAAGCAGTGGTAAAAAGTTGACAAATATATTTAAGATACAGCTTAAGCAATTTTATAGGCTACAGTTACAGATGATTTGATGGGGTCTTTTTTGGACACGACCTCCTAAAGGATACTGCAACCAAGAGCTTGGAATCTGAAAAGTCGACATTCAGCTAAACTTTGCTTTTTCATCTAAGCATTTTACAGAATATGTTTGCCTTAGTTTTAAAATTGTAATTTTTATGGATATTTAAATGATCAGAAATATACAATTAAATTGCTTACTTTTATTTCATCAAAGATAAAACTTTCTTCTAATTTCTGTGACTTCTGCTTAGTTAGGAAAAAAGTGTGACACTACCAGTCAGTTAGGAGCACATTCTTTCACAATAGGAAAGAGACAAGCCGGTTTTGCCTCCAGATATATGTGAGAAATCACAGTGTGATGACTAAATAAACAGTGGTGGTAGTAGGTTTTTTTGTAAAATTGTGAAAGAGGATCACCTATGAGAAGCCAATCTGATATTGATTTGTCAAGAAAAAAGGCAGGTAGTTAGGATCTGTTAAATCCAATTTCTATTCCATTAAGTAATGGAACACATATAAAGAAATTATAACTATTTTGACAATAGCAAAGTAGGTTTATAAAGAGTATGAGTCAAACCTCAGGGAACTTGGGTTTGGGGAGGGTTCTACTTCCTTCTTTTTTTTTCTTTTTCAACAAAGTTGCTCAATAAAATGATAAAAATTGACGTGATACGGTGTGTTAAACTTGAAAATAGCCCAGAGGAGAATTTCAGAATAGGTGAAAACTTTTTGTGATATTTTAAACTAAACTAGATAGTGAGTTTACAGTAGGGAAATAACCCTAAATTAGTGTGAGAATAGATTAAATGACCCAATTGCAGATGCTCTTCTATAAAAGAAAATGTTGTGTGTTAAGGGCTTAGCTGAACTCCCATTGCAATCAGTGGAAAGACTCCAGACACAGCAGACTCAAATAATCACTTCTCAGTCTTCTGGTAAAACATTCTTTAAGTAACACATACTCCGGTTTAAAATAGATTTGAAAGTTTGAGAATTCTGTTTTACATGTCAGTTAAAAAAATAATATCTGTGATAGCGTGTATTGGTGTGTACTGTGTTTTGTGTACATAGAGTACCTTACAGCTTCTCAGAACATAAAGAGTGGTTTCCAGGCTTTCAAACCCATGATTTTTCTGGGTCTATTTTGCCATAGGGCCATCCTGAGGACAACTTCTGTGTCTAGCAAAAAGTTCAAGAAAGAAGGAAGCTGTCAAGATGAACATAAAGAAATACAACCTTCAGTGTAAGAGTGAGATAGATGTTAAGCCAAGTTTTACTCATACAGCAGATGCTATAAATTAATTGATCAATCAACAAACAAACAAATAACCCAAAACAAAACATTTGGATCAACCCAAGCTTTAAAAAAGCATACTATTACGAGTTAGGAACCTAAAGCTTGGGTTCTTTGCTTGTTTTTAAATTTCTAGAAGATACTTTGGTTTTTGAACTTCAGGACAAGTTCATCTAACATGCTTGATAGTTTTCTTGGTTAGAGAATTTTATGTGACCAGAAAGGAAAGGCTGAAGGAAAAAAAAAAGCTGAAGACTCCCCAAACTAACAAATATATTTGTGTTTTAATGCAAAGAAAACAGGGCTACTTTCAAGTAGCATTTGTGCTTAAAAAGTCAAATTGAGAGTTGAGTTTGTAATCCAAAGTTAGCTTTCTATATAAGGAAACTTGTCTTGCAAGCATCCCTGCTGGTTTTCAACTGCTACAACATGCAACATCCAGATGAGGCAGGAACAGGATTGTCTGCTTTTGAAAGTCAGCTACCCACAGTCATCCATGGCTCGTACACAATGTGTGAAAGCTGAAAGCCATGGATTCCTCTCATTTATCTCACTACTGGCAATGAATTTGTCAGAGGCCACTGGTCTACTTTAAAGTTTTACCTTCTCTTCAGAAAGTAAATTAGAAGTATTAGAACTTCAGAAGACAAGCTGCCTCTGAAGCACTGCTGAACTCTGTTGCCAGGCAGGAGAGAGGTGAGAGAAATTATGTATTCCATGCTGACATTTCTGCTAAAACTTGCACTAGGTCTTGAACAACTCATTAAAGTAGCTTGTACTAGGAAATAGACTTTTATGAGGTTTTAAATATATTTATTCTAATTTCATATTATTTTTAGTTAATTAAGACAAAAACTTGTAGTCCATTTTAATTAAAAGCCCGGTGATGAAATATGTCCAATTTTATGTCCCTTGATACTGATGGTAAATTGTTCATTGATTTGGGTTGTGTGTCATCAGATCCTGGGTTTTTTTTTGCAGTGAGGGGAAAAATAGAATAGTCACAACAATTACTTGGAATAATTATTCCTCTGGAAACAGTACCACTTCTTTTTTTATTTGAACTACTCTTATGCAAAGCCACTTCTAACCCTGATAACATGTACATGTGATCTATATTTCTGTAATACAGCCTTAGCAGTATGATGGCATAACACATTAAAACCACACAAATATGAATTATAGCAGCATAAATCACATTCTGTCAGGTATTATGGCTCCATTATCCATTTCCCAGTCACACCCATCATCACTTTTATGCAAGGAAGTACTATGGAAAGCATAACACATACAGAAACATTAAAAGCGCATGAAGAAACATCAGAAAGGATGACAAATGCAACTAAAACTATCTTATATTTCATGTACAATGAATATTTAGAAAGCATAATCACCTAGGTGTTGAGGGCAAAGTGCAAACTACTCTTCAGGAAAATATACAATTAAAAGACTGTCTGTTCTCATTAAATGGTTAGTACTAATGGCTTTTGCCCTTAGGAGACACTTTTAAATGGAGAATGTATTATGAGTAACCTGTAGTTTTCCTAAATCTAGCCATACTTACTTCTTTATAAATTCTAAGATACTGAGGCTATAAAAAAACATACTCAATAAAAAATATAGATGACTTATTCCAGTATTTATTTAAAAAAATAGTAATATGCAAAAGGTAGCAATATTTAGATGAGAACTTGAGTACCAGAAAATTAAATAATTACTCTTAACTATGTAATTATTCAGCATCTCTGACTTCCAGAAATAGAAAAATTGAAAATATTAATTAGATTCGCTTTCAGTTAAAAAGAAATGAAAAAACCAACCACAACAAAGACTAACCAACTAAACAAACAAAACCAGAAAGCAGAAATAGCTTGAACCTGAAACTTCTGAGTTTAGTTCCAAAAGCAGTGTTTTAATATTTTTTTTTTAATCTCAATGATACTTCCAAACAACTTTGTCATCTGCAGACATATTTTAAAAATAATACCAATAGGAGCTTGGAAATGGTTGAAAGTATAGAAGTGTCTGGAAATATCTCTTTGCACAGGAAATATAAGAAGCTGTCACTTTATCCATAGCTGAATCTTACAAACACTTAGGAATATGACAACTGACCTGTACTGTGTGCTCTGATGTGTAAAAGCATTCAGGTGTACAAGCGTCAAAAGGTCTGAAGATTCACGGTTTGACCATGATAATCCCTGGGATAGAAATGAATGCACCAGGAAACACAGGCCTTTTGAATGGCATTTGGAGTTTCTGTGCTAACTTACTGGGTGGAAACAGCTTTTTTATTATTATTTCATGGGTTGATAGACTTCTACAAGTGTACGTAGTGTGGACTACAATGTGCCAATACATCACTTTTGCTCAGTGACATAGAACATACAAGGAAAAAGGCATTGGGAAGATTTGAGTAAAAATTTAGTGTTTAGAAAGAATAGGGGGTACATTCGATTTGTCATGTTAATAACCAAACAACTACAGTTATATCGTACAGGTAAGAAAATGTTTACATGTGATAAATGCTCAGTTATTCATAAAAAATGTGAACTGCTTTATAGTAACTTAAAGATCAATAAAGATACAACGTGTGTTTTGCACCTGATAATTGCAGTCCTGTAGGCTGAAGTATTTGATACAGTGTCCAAACCCTGGAAATGAGATTTCAAGGACAACATTAGGAGAAACTTCCAAAAATTGCCTTAAACTAATGTGTTCATATGCAAATAAGTACCAATTAAAGAAAATTAAATGCTGCTTCTCCAGTTCATAGCCACAGTCCATTCCTTCTCTCAATAAATGATTAGCTAACCTAGCCTTCATCAGAAAAAATAGAAATCAATATTCTACCAGAGCAAATAGAGGAACCAGCCATGTGAGCTAGGACATAATCATACTGGGCATAACTCATACCTCAGTGAAGTCATTAGAATACTTTCCAATAATTTCACTGGATTCTATATAAAATATAAAAAAACTAAAAGTGTGCCTTCACTAAAAGTAATCTAAGAACTTTCTTTCTTAATTCATTCACGTAATTAATTAATTAATTCAAGTTTTTATATTTACCTGCAAATGTCTATTTTCCCTTTAATTTTTTTCTTGAAGGGCTGAGTATTAAGGATCCAGAAAACTATTTGTCTCTTCTCTGTTTGTAATCCCTATAATGTTATTATAATATTAATTAATCCTTGTAACATGATTATAATATTAACATACCTGATACTCTGATTAACTCATGTTAGTGATTTCAGCAAGCTAATCTTTCCATTCATACTGCTTCCTGAGAAACTATCAGACTTGCTCTAGGAGATGAGAGTTTGCAAATATTTGCTTGTAAAGTTTATGCAGGCAGGAATTGTCTTATTCTTATCTGTCTATGCAATCCAAGTCAAATTGGGGACTGATCCTGAATGGAATCTCTAGGTGTTCGGTACATAACAAACAACAGTAATAAATTCCCTGTCACACAGTGTGAGAGTTCATTCCATAGCCATGATGTTGTTTTGTATGAAACTATCTGTGTTTAAGATGAGTTTCTATGTTAATAAATACTACTGCCTTCAATATACTGTTTGAAATGCTCCTCCATGAAATCACCCTGAGAACTAGAATTCTCCTTGAGAATCGGATACTACAGCATAAATCAATGACAAATTTTCAATATTATCGTACCACTTCCAAAAGTACCTCATTTATACTATGATGGACGTTTACACATTGGTGGACACCAACTTAAAGAGCTGCCTATTGGTGCTGATGATCAGGTGTTTTCCAGCAAAGTTTGTGCCTCATGTATAAATGATTCTCTTTATTTGTGAAGAAATACAGCCAGCTTTAAGGGTTGCTATTTAATCACAATGATGTGGACTGTTTGTTCTAAGGAAAAACAAAAACAAAAACAAACACTTCCTCTAAACAAGGAATTTAGAAAAAGAAATACACATGTCTGATATTTGAATATTGTAACAAGTCAAGATCTGAAGGGATAAACTTTGCAAGCTCTATACAAAGTAAGACTCAAAGTATTTTCAACTGTATCTGGTAGATTAACAAAAAAACAAACAGATCTGCAATCTTTAAAAAAAAATCTTTGTGTGTGTCTGTGTGATCTTCAGCCCCTTTTTCTGTAAAAAAGGTGAAAGAGTTTACTCCTCTTTCTGTTTTGAAATGTGCCTCCTAATGATAAATGAATATGGCAATGGCACATAGGGATTTCTGATTATACAATTTGTCTTCAGTGCCACTAGATATAACTTCCTGTTTCTATCTTCTCTACTTTTTTCTGTTATATCAAAAATGGTAAGGTTTTAAAGAAGCTTTTTTCTCTGCAGTATCTTGAAGGCATAAGTAACATGAAATGCAGTGACTACTTAAGGTCTAATAAAAATCATTAATTTAAGTTTTCCAACTTGTTTAGTATTCAGCTCTGCATGCACATGGCTCGAGCTGGAAGAATGAAACTCAACTGCCTACAACACAGAAAATCTGCAATGATAGACATACACTACAGAGAATTATAAAAAAATCAGTGCCTCAGAGGAGAAGCATTAAAAGTCCTGAAACACCTACCTGCTATTCATGTCTGATAATACATTCTAACTAAGTAACTGTCACTGAAAAAACATGTGTCTTAAGATGAGAGTCCAAGAACTTTAAATCACCGCAACTTGGTATGAGCTGTTACAAATAAAAGCATGCATCTCTGACAAGTGTTTTTGAACTGCTTGGCAAATATGCATAATGTGGAAAGTCACAAGTGATTTGATTTCATTTTATTATTGAGTTTGAAGTGCATCAATTGCTAAAGAATCATATATTTTATATATGTACTTGACATTTTATTTCATTTTATTTTATATTTATTCTATTTCTTTGAATAACAGTTCAACAAGGAGATGATGTGCTGTAGAGAAAGATTTCACGCCCTGCTCACAAGAAACTAGAGGATCTCATGATATCCTGGAAAATATTTTCTGGTATAGCAATATTACTTCTTATGCTGCTCTTAATCTCATTCTCAAACTGGGCTCTAACTTTGGCTTCATATTCTTGCAATTCTTAAAGTAAACCTTCCTCTTTGGTTCTTGTCACAGGGGAATTAATAACGAGGACAATAGTTCATCTAGCTTGGAGGTGTCGCTGAGGTTAAATCGACCTGTGTCCTGCTTCACAACTACCTCTGTAAAGAAAAAGAGATGGATCATTGTCATAGGAGACTCCCTTCTGAAGGGAACAGAAGGCTCAGTAAACAGACTGCACCCACTTCTCACGGAATCCTGTTGCCTGCCTGGGGCCCAGCCTAAAGAGGTGAAAAGAAAGCTTCTTACCCCAATATGGCCCTCAGATAGTTATTCATTATAGAATTTTCAGGTATGAAGTGATAAAGTTGCAACAAGAAGTCTGAAGGAAATCAAGAGAGACTTCAGCGCCTTGGAACAACTGGTTAAAGGATCAGAAATCAGAGCTCTTGGAGTCTGTTTGCTCTTCTGCCACTAACTGGATTCAGAGACTTGCATCAGTTAACCTTCCCATGTTTCTGTTTGTGTATGTTTAGAAGAGGGAGAGTAACACTAATTGGCCTCAAAGTGGGATACAAGAACTGAAGACTTCAGACTATTTCAGATAAAAATAGCGTTTAGATGAAAATGTGGTTCTCCATGCACCCTTACCTTGATGTCCTAGTGATGGAATACCTTCAACTTTCTGCAAAGAAAATTAGAATAATAGAATCATAGAGTGGTTAGAGTTGTAAGGGACCTTAAAGATCATCAAGTTCCAACTCCCTGCCATGGGGAGGGACACCTCCCACTAGGCCAGGTTGCTCAAAGCCCCATCCAGCCTGGTCTTAAACACTACCAGAGATGGGGCATCCACAACTTCTCTGGGCAACCTGTCCCAATGCCTCACCACCCTCACAGTAAAGAGGTTCTTTCTGGTACCTAATCTAAATTTCCCCTCTTTCAACTTAAAGATGTTACCACTTGTCCTGTCACTACTTTTCTAGACAAAGAGTCTCTCTCCATCTCTCCTGTAGCTCCCTTCAGATATTGGAAGGCTGCTATAAGGTCTCCCCGGAGCCTTCTCTTCTCCAGGCTGAACAACCCCAGCTCTCTCAGCCTGTCCTCAAAGGAGAGGTGCTCCATCCCTCTGATCAACTTTGTGGCCCTCCGCTGGACCTATTCCAACAGTTCCATGTCCTTTCTCTGTTGAGGACTCCAGAGATGAACAATATACTCCAGCTCTGTAGAGGGGCAGAATCACCTCCTGACAAAATTAAATGATTGTGTGTGTTTTTTTTCAAATGTTCTCTATGACTTCATCAGACATAAAAGGATTGCCTTTTGTTCCCAGTAGGCCCTAAATTTCTTAGATTACTGCTGAGCAGTACTTAGCCTAATTGTGAACAAAATGACGAAACATCCTTCTAATTGGATTTTTAACTGTGGGTTTTCTGTGTATCTGTATATGCACCCACCCAGAGTGCAGTGAAGAGGCTACGGCTCTCTGTGTATGCATGTTATATTTGTGGCCTGTCTGGATGTTTTCTCTCACTACCACAGAAAGTAAAGTAATTTTAAAAGTCAAGATACAGAATTAGAAACTGAGTGCACAATCTTAGATTACCTCAGAGAGTCCATTTGTTATCTACTGTTAGCTCATATGGGTGCATTCAGCAAATTTATAGCCATTTCAAGGGAAACAAGTACACGGTGTGACCTTGAAAACACATTAAAGAAAGCCGACCCATTCCTTTGTGGCTGCACTAAGCAAAGCAAATAAATGGAGATATATGTGTATAACATGATAGTTTGGTTATGCCATCGGTTATTACCCAGAAACAGAGTTTCTTGGGGTTGGTGATGGCATTCCAAGTGTGATTCTAATAGCATCTCTCTGGAGTCTGTGCCCTATAAAGGGCCATGGGACATTACAGAATCACAGAATCACAGAATCACAGAATTTTAGTGGTTGGAAGGGACCTTTGAGATCATCGAGTCCAACCTCATGAAAAAACAAAACAAAACAAAAAA
>VXBJ01003289.1:2395897-2441946 GCA_013400055.1 Nycticryphes semicollaris | reverse complement strand
TTTTTTTTTTTGCATAGGAGCATGCAGAATGTTGAATTTTATCATTTTGTTCTTCCCCCCAAACTCAGCAGATTTTTACAGATTTAAAATTCTTGACATGGGCTACATACAATTCTCTATAAGGAGAAAACACAAGAGCTGTGCACAATTTCCGTCTCCCTTAAAACTGTCAGAAAAGGCTGGCCTAGGATTTCATAAACAAATTGACCTTGTGCTGTCCTCTGCATTGGGGTGAACTTCACCCTATAGTAATAATGGCAGTAGTAACAACAGCAATTGCAGGCAGTGAGTGCTATTGGACTGCAACCAGCCAGGACAATTTCAGGACAGCTACAAATCACTGGGAAAAAACATGCTTAGCAGGTTACTATTATATCTTTCAGTTATTGACAAAGAAAATCTCCTGGGCACCACCAGGGCACCCTATCACTTCAGTAAGGCTGCTTAAAGCAGAAGCTATCATGAAAATTTACTCAAAAAAAAAAACCAAAACCCAAAAAACCTCAAAAAAAACAACAAAAACCAAACCCAAACCCAAACCCAAACGCTAAACCAAAACCAAGACTCCCAAACACAACACAGCAGGGAAGATACCATTATGATGCACCTCATACAGGCCATTGTTACAGAGTTCTTCAGGATATATGGAGGCAACAGGGAGATCAAGAAAGGAGCTGAAATACCATCTCAGAAAAGCTGTTTGATTTATTCTTCTGAAGATTTGTAAAAAGCTGGATGTTTAAATGTGTAGCTAGCCTATACCAGGGAAAGACTGAGAAGATTTTTTTTCTTGTTTTTTAGATTACAGTGCAAATATTTAAGAATAAGTAGGGAACAGGTCAAATGACAGATTGATACTCAGATACATAATTATTTATGTTGCAAATATATAGAAAGGAAAATGAAACTCTCTGAAGCAAAATCCTTTGACTTCCTCAATTATATGAGGCAAACACATCTTTCAGAATGAGTCCCTTTGTATGAGCAATTTTTGTTCCTGCCCCTCCATTTGTTAGTCCACATTTTATGCAGATGTCTGAATTTAGAACATTTCTGGAAAACCAAATACCTGTTCTAGGAAAATTTAATCAAAGACCATTTTACTTTACAGATGATTATCTAGGCCTAAAAGGGTTTTGTAAACTTCTAATATCTTGCAAAGAATTTAGATTGTAAAGGATTCCCAGAATGCATCTGGTTTTGTGCCACAGGAAAAATAATACTTGAGTCTCTTGATAGTTCAGTTCTTCTCTGGTTTAATTGAGGTAAAGATCGACAGTCTGAAACTAATCTGACAGCTGGCCACGCACATGAAATTGGAGGTATTATAACAAGCCGTAAGTTCTAAAACAAAAGAAATACATAAGAAGAAGATATAGTTTATTCCAGAGGTATTCCAAAACTGGTGCAAAATTCTACAGGGATTTTAGTCTTGAACCAAATTGTCATATTTGAAGATTGCTGTATGCATACAATGTTATATCTTTTATTAAACATTAAAAATGGAGGCGTATATATGTCGAGATATATAGATATATGAGTCGTTTAGATGTGGTGTTGGGAGATATGGTGTAGGGGAGAACTTTGTAGAATAGGGCTGATGGATGGACTTGATGATCCCAAGGGTGTCTTCTAACCTGAATGATTCTATGATTCTATGATAACTATGTATATTAAAAGCTCATAAAACACTGCCTGTTTGTATTCTAGTACTTCGCTGGGAGATCCTCAAGATCTATGACAACAGGACAATAGGAAGCTACACAGAACAAAATGGGATAAAATAAAATGCTCGCAGACGGATAAGCCACTAACCATCTATCCAGATGTTTAGAAAGTGTTTTAAACTTCAAAAAGTGTTACATACTGGAGGGGTTAGGACATGTGGAGTTTTGAAGAGCTCTGCACACAAGAATGACTCCTGCTTGGGAAAATTAAGAACACATTAAACATAGTAATTTGGGTTTGGTCTTAATTTTAGTGACTTTCTATTAATCAAGTATTTGTTTTACCTGCAGAATATTTCCAAACCACCTCTGCAGGCAGAAATTTGGATGTTTATTTCTAGACAGTGATAGGTATTTGCAGTACTTTAAATGGACTATCTGCAAACAAAATCCCTGACTTGTTGGGTTTTCATAAAAAAAAATCAGATTTATATTACATAGAAATATGTGAAAGTGCAGTATGTAGATAGTGATTACTGTCATACTGATTCTGATCAGCCTATGAAAATTGTATTGAAAATTGTGAAAATTACTATTCATTGTTCAAATTATACCCTTTTCATAAATGTAATGCTGTTTTAAAGTTAATTAATTTTCATAGAACAGGTATGGCGTATTGTTATAGCAAAGAAAAAAAATCAAACTTTAAAAAAAGAAACTTTTCATTTTGCAATGAAATAACAATATTTTTATCTTGTTTACCTTTTCCTTAATTAAAAGCAAATGTGAAATCAAATTAAGAGCCTGTTGCCAACAAGTTCAAATGGAAATTCAGTAGCAACTGACAGCAGAGTTTTTCCTACCTGTATACGTGTGACATCCCTTCCGTAACATGTACTGAGCTCTGCTTTGAGAGCTGACTCTGCAGTAAGCTTTTCTGGCACGAATGTTAACTGGAGGTGAGGTTTTTTTCCTTCCATTCCTAACTGACAGACCTGTGTTCACAAAACATTATAGCATAGGCCTGGCTTTATTCATGATACATAAAGCTAAAAACATGCATGAGTCTTTGCAAGATTGATGCCTTTGATTTTAAGACCTGTAAGACCACATCTGTGTTTTCAATAGTGTTTTGTTTATAGACACTTCATTAGTCCCTGGTTCCAGAGTGAGTCTCTAAAGGACTGCTGAAATAAAAATTATAATTAAAAGTAATAGGTATTTATGGAATGTGTGGAGCAACTTGCAGGAATTTATGAAGCTGAGAAAAGAGTCTTACAAAAAACAGGAGGAGGAGAGGATTTTATGATCGACAAAATCCAATAGATATGTTATACTAGATGCCCACACAATTTGTACCAGTGTAAATGAAATAGTTTTCTCCTTTAATAAACGCTTTGGGGAATATGTTTCAAAAAGGTTCTTGTTCCTTTTAATTTGAAAGTAGCCTACCCCTCTTAATTACTGTATTCAGGCAGTCACGTACCACATATAACTGTTGTAGCCGATGAAGTCATGGAATGCTTTAAATCAGAGCAAGGCAAGAAGGATTTTAAAAGGAGAATATTTTATTTATTGTGGTTTTCTTTATAACAATCTAAAGGAAAAAAATCTACATGAGAAAAATGAAGTCTGAGAATCCACCATATTTGTTAAAGCAATGCAAATATTTTATTTGGAATTTGCATTTCTTGGATTAAATATGTTTATTCACTAACTTAAGAAAATTTGAAGCATTTTTTCATTTTCAGATCTTCTGAAAAAAATAATTAAATAAAAGCATTTGACAGCCATCAAAGTCACTTAGAAATCAGTCGGAACTTTATGACATCTTTCCACTGGGATCTGGATGCTTTCACTTGTTATGAAATACTGTAGATGCACTGTTTCATACTGTTTCTTACATTTCAAGGAGGGTTACTTCTCAACAGTGTTTCTCTGAATATGGTCAAATCAGTATCTGCACTTTTTTTGCTTTGAAATACTGTCTGAAGAGTAATGCAAGATGGGGATGGTTTTGGTTGGTAGGTTGGTTTTGTTTGGTTGGTTGTTTTTTAAAAAAGAAAACGCAAAGCTTAAGGATACCAATAGCACAGTGGCATTAGTATGCAAGGATATAGGAATATAGTATATAATTCAAGTCAAATGCCAGCAATAATTTCACATGTGTGCTGGCACATTTTATGGAAGGTACTCAAAATTTTAACCAAGAAGTGCTTAACCAAGAAATAACAAACATCCTCAGAAAAGGTTATTTCAAAGTATTTTGAAGTATGACTTTATGCAGCAGTCCCAATGCAAATGAAACAGCAATTTCACTGCCTGCTCCTCTTTTAAAGCATGGAATAAAAATTGTAAATTGTGATCTACACACTGTATACCAATCAAATATTGCAAGAACTTGATGGCATTTACTCCAGGATTTGCTCACTATGTTTGACATGGGTCAGTCTTTACTTGTTTTAGAGCAGCTGATTTAACATTCAGTAAACCAAATTGAAGTGAGTCTCAGTAGATGTAGATCTAATAATGCAACCTAGTGCTAACTGCAATTTTTTTATAAATAAATATTCTTTCTACATTATTTCCACTGGCACACAGACCTGAGGAAATTCTAGTTCAACACAAGTTGTTCTATTGATGACATATACTTTGGTATCTCAGGTTGCCACCTTTCTCTCCCACCAAGGCATATTATGTTAATGATGACATGGGACAGATGACTAAAGAACCACTTATTCTTGTAAACCAGGTACAACATCCATTAATACCCAGTTGCTCCAGAGTGTACAAAGGATGATCAGTAATTTCTGTGGGAAACCCCCTCAAGAGAGCATCAAAGACAAATATTGTGCTCAGCTTGGTTAGATCACTGCAACACAGAGGGACAAGGCTATCCTGTGACCCCAGAGGTGATTGTTGAGTTCAGCTTCTGACAGGTTATGAGCTCAAATGTTCATATGAGAAATAGTGTTTTGATTAGGCTAATTCATAGCTGTCAGTAAGGATAATGATCTAGTTTAGAGATCACTGGCAGAAGAAGCAAAAATAAAAATTATTTTTCACCAAAATATACAAACTGGGCAAAACAAAGACACAATCTTGATCTGAACATTCCACAGTCTAAACAGAAGGTAAGTTTTTAAATAGCTGAGAGTACAAACCCCACTTTTGAATAATGATAAAAGCTTCTGCTTAACTTTTCTGTGATTCTGAGTGGTATACTACTGAGGGCAAGAACAACAAATCTGTGAATGTGGAAGCAGCTCCACCACCCAAGCTGTAGGTAATGAAATGGCTGCCTGTGCCCCTTACTCAGCTCAGACTTCATAGCTACACATTGCATGTTTTCTGTCCAGGGTTATGGTGGATTTAAAACACGTGACAGAATATCATCGGTACAGATTTCATGATACATCATTAAAATATGTAAATAATTCTGGTCTTAATATAACATAACATAAAATTTAATAAATTATTAATACCTCTGGTTTACAGATGGGGATTACCTTGATCCGTCCTCACCCCTGGAGTCAAGAAATTCCACATAGTGAGAGCCCTATATGCCCCATATTAATAAAGTGAAATTTCTTAGCATTCCCAGGAGCTTTACAGTGAAATGTTATACCTAGTCAGAGTGCCAGTAAAATAACATTATAGGAGGCATGTATTTTTTTTAAGAACAGTTTATGGCTATTTCTTATAGGACTTGTTACAAATAATTCCACAGATCATGAGAAAACATTAAAAGTACCTCTGTCTTTATATTCAGTTGTGGGGGGTTGGATTTTTATTTATTTATTTATTTCATTAAATACACACTCTGTAGTTTAGTTGCTACGACAGAGGGGAGGTTGATGTGTCACCGGTGATTTGCTAATTCATCCATTTTGAAGTTGAATAAAATGACCCTTTGTCCTAGTGTATATTCCTGCTGCAATAAGAAGAATTCCATTGAAAGCTGAGGCTCTGGTGTTCATGTTAATACTGGAGCTGTGTTGATGGGCAATAACTAATGACAAGAAAAAAAAGCAAGTAGTCCTAATGCACTTAGCCATAAAGCTGGTGGATTTTTATGTAATCATAGAAGGATGTATTAAAAAAAAAAAGGGAGCATGTTTGAAGTTTTTGTTCTCTTTAATATAGTCATTATTTTATTTGTATTTCTACTCCTAAAAGTTGCATGTTTTTATGGATTTTTATTATTTTTTTTTAATAAGCTGGAAGAACTGAGGGTATAAATTATAGAATCATAGAAAAATTTTGGTTGGAAGAGACGATTAAGGTCACTGTGTCTAAAAATTAGCAGTGCCAAATTACCACTAAATCATGTCCCTCAGCACCACATCTACACATCTTTTAAATACTTCCAGAGACAGTAACTCAAGCACTTCTCTGGGCATCCTCTTCCAATCCTTGATAATTCTTTTTGTGAAGAAATTTTTCCTAGTATCCAATCTGAACCTTCCTTTGTGCAACTGGCAAAAAAAAAGAGGCCGTTTCCTCTTATTCTGTCACTTGTTACTTGGAAGAAGAGACCAATCGCCACCTTGCTACAACCTCCTTTCAGGTAGTTGTAGAGATTGATAAGATCTCTAGTCAACCTCCTTTTCTCCAGGTTAAACAACCCCAGTTCCCTCAGCTGCTCCTCAGAAGGCTTGTGCTCTAGAGCCTTCACCATCTTCATTGCTCTTCTCTGGACATGTTCCAGCACCTCAATGTCTTCCTTTTAGTGAGTGGACTAAAACTGAATTTGAGGTACAGCCGTGCTCTAGTACAGACTTCTCTAGTCCTGCTGGCCACACTATTCTTGTCACAGGCCAGGATGTTGTTGGTCTTCGTGGGCCCCTGGGCTCATATTCAGCCAACAGTCAACCAGCACTCTGAGGTCCTTTTCTGCCAGGCAGCTCTCCAGCCACTCTTCCCCAAACCTGAGCCACTGCATTGAGTTGTTGTAAAGCAAGTGTAGGACCTGGCACTTGGCCTTGTTGAACTTTATAGAGTTGGCCTTGGCCCACTGAACCAGCCTGTCTAGACCCTCTGTAGAGCCTTCCTACCCTNCTCCTTTTCTCCAGGTTAAACAACCCCAGTTCCCTCAGCTGCTCCTCAGAAGGCTTGTGCTCTAGAGCCTTCACCATCTTCATTGCTCTTCTCTGGACATGTTCCAGCACCTCAATGTCTTCCTTTTAGTGAGTGGACTAAAACTGAATTTGAGGTACAGCCGTGCTCTAGTACAGACTTCTCTAGTCCTGCTGGCCACACTATTCTTGTCACAGGCCAGGATGTTGTTGGTCTTCGTGGGCCCCTGGGCTCATATTCAGCCAACAGTCAACCAGCACTCTGAGGTCCTTTTCTGCCAGGCAGCTCTCCAGCCACTCTTCCCCAAACCTGAGCCACTGCATTGAGTTGTTGTAAAGCAAGTGTAGGACCTGGCACTTGGCCTTGTTGAACTTTATAGAGTTGGCCTTGGCCCACTGAACCAGCCTGTCTAGACCCTCTGTAGAGCCTTCCTACCCTCAGGCAGACCAGCACTCCTGTCCAATTTGGTGTCATCTGCAAACTTCCTGAAGGTGCACTCAATCCCCTCATGCAGATCGTTGATAAAGATATTAAAGAGAACTGGCCCCAGTACTGAGCCTGGGGAACAAAACTCCCCCTGCAAAGTGGTGAGATTGGTCACAGGAATAATTTATAACAAATAATGCCAATACTATTATTTAAATAGGGATTAAGTAATGATAAATTTTAGCATAAAAACATATGGATTGTAGATAAATTCATCATAATCCTTGCTATGTCAATTAAATATCTACAGAGTAAGGGGACACTTCATAATTATAAGACTCTTCTGTTCTTAACCAAGTAATATTCTCTGAGTGACTAATGCTGTCATGATGAAGAAACAAAAATGCCAGAAGACATAGCTTCTACTGCAGAGAGCCTGATTAAAACCTGAGCGTTGTCATATACTGTTTGCTATTCCTGTAAAGTTAAATTTTACTGCCCTCTTTGGCAATGGGTGTTCATGAATTCAGAATAGATTTTTGGAGAGCTGTTCAGGTCCTCTTAAGGTAGCCCAGAAAACTCAGTCCACCACACCTTGCACGAGTTCATTTGCAAACATTTTTGGAGTGCTCTACCAAAATTTTGATGCAATATTCAGAAAATCTTTTGATATTCTAATGTGAAACTACAATGGCCAAGTTAGTTTCTGCCTACAAGGAAAAAAAAATCTAAATTTAAAAAAGATGTAATCTTTCAAGTATGTGTATAACTGAAAAGAGTTATAGAACTAAATCTAATTTTTACTCATCAAGCAACAATTAAGCCACTTTTATGCAATAATCTGATATTTTCATTCATATTTATCCATAATTTTTAAAAGAAAAAAAGAAAAAAAAAGCTTCCTGAAGGATTGAGCCAGATGTCACCAGGGGAAAAACTAGAAGAGAAGAGCTCCTTTAAATTCAAATATTAAGTAGATAGTCAGCTATTTTAAACACTCTTCCACCACAGTGTGCTAACAGCTGGTGCTCCCCAGGACCTCCTGTGTCTTTCCTTCTCTTCCAATGTACAACACAAATGTTTCTGCACTTGTAGGGTGAATTAGATCTGGCTGAAAAAACAATCCCAAACCCATACAGGTTATTTTTCAGGGGAATCATTCACCCTATCATTTCCACTGTGGGTGAGCAAGTTTGTGAACAACAAGCCTAGTGTAAAAAAGCCAGAGCCAGAGCAGGCAGTTCTGCACCACTGAAAGAAAACTGGCTTCTAACAGTGATCTAAGTATTGGCAATTTATTCCAGTGATCAAGGCAGCTCCTTCACGCAGGAATTTGTTCATACTTCTTCTGTTGAAAAAGCATAACGTTCTCCCTCACTTTCTAGTGCCTTCAGGTTCCAGCCATCCATGAAACGTTAAGTAGTGGAGCTTGCACCCTGTACTGATGTGAAACAGACGTCTCACTATGTCATAAACTAGAAATTTGACTCTTGTCATTGCAACATAGTGAACAGTAGATGAAAATGGGCCAGAAACCCACTTCTATTAACACTGAAGGAATATTTAGGAAAAAGTTTAGAAAAAAGAGTTGGATGCTTTTTTCTGCCCTGGTCCAGGGTCTGACACATTTTTACTGAGTCTTCTGCAATCGGAGAACAAAACCATTGCAAATTATTATCAACAAGCACTACTCAAAGCAAACCTTGGCTGGAAGAATGAGTGCTGGAAAAATGTATGAGAGCGGCCTTCTAAACTTTTATCCAGATTTCATTTTTTCCTACTTTTGTATATTAAAAGGCATTACTGGTAATTTTCAGGGTTTTGTCACTTTGACTAAATTCAAGCACTACAATGACTTTTTTTTTAATTTGTTGAGGCAAGGTTTACAAGGATAAATACATACAATTTGTTTTTAGACCAACTAGTATAATTGATAAAAGTGTACGCTTTCACCCCTTTCTGTCTGAAAGAGGTAACAAACTTCAGTCTGAACACAGGCTGACAACATTTGTTCTGAGTTTAACTTAATTATTAGAGTTTGGGTTTTCTTAGTGCTTGACTAAGCTTTTGACAACTTGTGAAGTGGTATGTGAGTACTGCTGAGACTGAGAACAAGATGTTGTTTTATAAATATACTTGGCAGAGAAAAAGAGAAATCCATAGTGAAAATTAGCTTGTAAAGACTCAAAAACAGGGTATGTGAAATAAACTGGGTTTTGGCAAGCCCATTCAAGTAAATTTACCTAGCATATAAGCTTGAGGGAGGACTAAGTTTTTCCATTCACTCATCATTCATTCTCTTATTCCCTTTTCAGCTTCCAAACCCTGTTTTTCCCTTGGGGAGCGCACTACTTGTGACTTACCTGGGAAAAAAAAAAAATTGCATTTGATCCTACACAAATCCAAAAATGCAGTATCAGGCCATCACTCATAAGGTTTCTGATTCAACACAGGCCTAACCATCTCCTGGGTACAGCTATGTTTCTCTGTTAAAACAGAAAAAAGGGATGGTGGGTTGATTAATAGAGATAGATAAGTAAGCTTTTGAGGCTTGGGTGGAACAATAGATCTTATTTCCGCTTCTAATATTTCTTGTTTTTGATTTTTTCTCTAAACTGTGTTTTGTATTGTTTTTAGTTATGAGGCCAATTTTAGTTAGTTAGTGTTTGAGTTGCTTAAACTATAATGGAAGAAGAACTTTCATGATCTTTCCTGTTTTGAGATTTTAAAAATCTTTCGTTTTTGGCACAAAATTTTTACAGAAGATAATTTTTTTAACAATCCTTATTTTAAGTTTTTTTACTGACAATTCATAAATTGTCAAGATGAAAGCAACTACTAGACAGTTCTAAAATCTGCAACAATAGGCAGAAAAAGAGATTATCTCAATTTACTTTGACACTTTTAAATGTATTCCTTTTCCATTTTCCCTGAAAATACATATTGGAGTAAAACATCATGAAAAGTGTGAAACATCTCCATAGTGTGGCAGATTTTATAAGAATTATTAGAAAAGTTTTGTAATTCTATCCATTTTAGCATCTTGGTTGAGAATTGCTGAGAATATATGCATATACATAGTTGACATTTCTGACCCTAAAGATAAATCAAAGAAGATGTATATATTTTCATTATATTACGTTTTGGTTTAATGATAAGTAGACATATTGCAAAATACACAAACCTGGAAGATCCCTAGAAACACAGGAAAAAAGAGTGACCATCTGGGCCAAGACTTTACACCCACAGAAGATCAAATAATTCACCTCTAAGAAGCTGAGAGTTTTCCTGATATCTAAAATAAACTATCATTTCTGAAAACAAAGTTTATAACTTTTCATTCTTGTAATCAGAACATTGAAGACACAATAAAACCACTATCCTTCTTACAAGAAACATTTTCAGCTTGGGAGACTGTTATAAAGTCTCCTGGACTTATTTCTCCTTCCTCTCCAGGCACACAGTCTTCTATTTTTAAAATAAAACAAACCCTGCCCTCCAGGTTTTCGATTCACTGGTTCTGCCTGCTTTGTTGAAGTTTTATTCTATTCTGCTCGCTTCCAGTTTTCCCCCAGATTTTAACAGCATCTAAAACTGGAAATAGTTCTGTAGCTACACTATTTGGAGAGGAATAATTATACTTCACCTTCCTTTCTGCTTGCAACACACTTGCTAGTGTATAAAAAAACACCATTTCATTTGTCTTTTCAACAGCAGCAGTTGTTTATTTGGAAACACTTCCAGCCCTCTTTATCACAGATTTGTATTTTTCCCAGCCTAGTTGCTATTGTCACTGTATATTTTCATTTATTTTTCTTTATGTGTGTAGTTTTTCTACTTTGCTGTGTTGTATTTAATCTTAAAGACTTCTGACCATTACATCGATGTATCAGGATCAATTTAAATTCACAACTTGTCCTCTGAAGGGTTTGCAGCACTTACTGTTGGGTGTCAAGGCTGATAAGTCATCAAAGTTGTGGATGAAACCACTAAATTACACAGGACATAAGACAGATCTCTGCAGGGCCACCCACATCAAGCATCTTCTTAGTTTCTTGACAGCAAACTGTTGATAACTGCTATTTAAGCTTGATGATTTCAACCTGATGTGAATCTGCCTGTTGGTATTTTAATCCATACCATATGACCCTGTCTGAAAACTAGGGAACTGCATTAAAAGGTAATTGTGAATTGCAAATATACCAGTTACCTGTCTTACAGAAGTTTATGTGCATGAAATTCTGGCTGGAAAGAAAAAGAAAAAATACACTGAACAATATACTAGAGCTTTAGTTTGTCATCACAAATTCTGTCATAACGTGACTTTTTCACCCATTTTGTCTTCCATCTTTGTATTCTGCACAGATATTACAAACGGCTGCATAGCAATATGCTTACACTTCGCATTCCATCCAGTCAGCTATCATATTATGATTCTCATCACTTCTACAACCTTCAAAAAGTGTTAACATCTATCAGCCACCTCCTTCGCTTTCCACACCTGAGGCAAATATACATTAAACTCTTGTGCCATTATTAATTCAGTTTGTATGGAATATAGATCATCTTAACCTGGAATGAGAATAAACTCTACAGTATTATATTTACAATTTTGTGCTTCATGTCATTATGAGCAAGTAAATCAACTTATTTTGGTTTTCTTCTATTTCAAAACAAAAATAATCGTGAAATTCTTTTTTTGGTAAATAGGGTTTTTTTCTTTCCACTGGGCTTCAGTCAGTTTGTCCTGATTTGTTATGAAAGATCACCCTAAATATTTGTAAAAACACCAGAAAAATATTTATGTCCCTTTTATACCAGCATAACACTTCTTTTTAAAAAAAAAACAAAAACAAAAACAAAAACAAAAACAAAAACAAAAAACAAGCAAACAAAACCCTTTATTTCAGAAAGCTGAAGATGTCAAAACCACCCAAACACTTCATTTACTGTCCTAGACAAATTTGGACCCACTTGTGGATGGCCTTGAATATGATCTTGGAGACCTTAAATTTAACATGATGCTCCATGAATAGAGTCATATACTGAATAGGTAACAAATCTAATGGGCAGCTGCTGTTTCCTAGGTGGCACACTCCAATATTCTGTAACAGCTGAGCTCTCATAGCACTGTGCTGCGCTGGTGTTTCTCAGCCCAGAGGTGATAGAATTGTGAATAACTGAAGGGAGACCATGCCCCATCAGAGATGAAAAAATGTTTTAACCTAACTAGAATTAAAATGAGAGAAATCACTCTGATACCAGTTCATTGAGGGCTTGGTGGAATTTTTTGAATGTTTCTACTGGTGGGACCTCGCAGGAATTTATGCTGTTTTAGGAAAGCTGAAAACAGCAGGAACTGTGTGAATATAATAACGGTCTAGGGAAGGGACAGCTTTTTGCTGAAAAAGCAAAAGCTTTCCTGAAATAAAATCACTGAAAAACAGTATAGGGGGAGGGGAGGGAGGAACAACAAACAACCAAAAAAACCAACAAAACCACCAAAAACAAAACTCCCACCAAACCATCTCTAAAGGATTGATGCTATGGTAAGTCTTATTTCACCTTTCAGACTTTTGTGGTGGAGGAGTAAGGGGCTGGAATTGGTGATCATTTTTAATATATTCCTGTATATAATAATTTTATCATCCTAATGACAGTTCCTCCAGTCATATCATAATATGTTTCTGAAAGAGAAGAGACATATTTCAATATGTGCTATTGAATTGCCAAATTTTATCTCACATTATTAAAACCAAAAATTGGTAATAAAATTTGACAACCTCATTGAGGAAGTAATTTTCTGTTTCATTTTTTCAAATTAATTTCATGATATATTAAGAGTTTGTTTGTCATACATTTTTAGTATAACTCATTAATCTGATATGACATTCAGTAACTTAAAAAGAATATGATATTGCACTATATTGATCTGATATCTTACTAGGAATTTTATCATTTCTTAAGAATGCCTGTTTCATAGAATCATAGAATCATAAAATGGTTTGGATTGGAAGGGATCTTAAAGAGTATCGAGTTCCAACCCCTTTGCCATGGGCAGGCACACTTCCCACTAAACCAGGTTGCTCAAAGCCCCATCCAGCCTGGTCTTGAACACCTCCAGGAATGGGACAGCCACAACTTCTCTGTGCAACATGTTCCAGTGTCTCACCACCCCGATAGCATAGTATTTTTATTTATTAATAGGACAGGTGATAAATTTTGCTCTTGTTTTGTACAGAAATAATGATTTGTTGCCTTTTTAAAGGAGGAAGAGTTTTGGGGAAAATGAAAATAATTACATAATATGTAAAAAACAGAATGATGCAACAAAAGTCAAGATGCATGATGTTATCTTTTCCTGCAGAAAACATCCCAAAGTGCTTTTAAAATGTAAAGTCTGAGGAAAGATACACAGGTATACATTGAATATAATCTCTCTGTCTTCTGTTTTATTTTTCAATAGTGCTAGGACCATTGTTCTTATCTTGAAGATGCACAATGGGATGATAATCTCTTCAAACACTTATAATTTAGTTGTTTTTACCTTCAAGCTGCAACTTCTGCTATGACTGCCTGGAGCCATATTGATTTGAACTTGTCTATCTGGGTGCATGTGGTTGCCTCCACTGAGTGAATTTGCACTCATTAGAGCTTAAATAGAAAGAACACACAACCTACAGCTCTGGAGTGAAAAACTGAGTGATTTTTCTGTGCTCCATTGATTTTGTTTGACTTCTGAATATCTATCTACACACATGAAATTGTTGTTCAGTACAGTAAAAGAAATGGAATTGGAAGGAACCTCAAAGATTATCTAGTTCCAACCCCTCTGCCATGCCCAAGGATGCCTACCACTGCATCAGGTTACTCAAAACCTCAACCCAGCAGAAATGGCTGCAAAGAGTGGCTCACTGGATCTTGGTAAGTACAGAGGAGGGACAGATAAGTGTAAGCTAGAATAAATAGTAAGATCATTTTCTTCCCAAGTCCAACGTGTCTTACTTTGAAGTAAAACTTTTAAATACTTGTATTTGACAACTAGTAGCAAACTCATGCGGTTCCAAAGACGGTATCCATTATTATCTTTTTACAGTCCCTGGTAAGTAAAACATGGGGAAACTGCTATGGCAGTGTGACAGTAACTACCCAGAAAACCTTTTTAAAACACAACAATCTTTAAATGATCCCTTTTGTGACACTCTTCTTGGAAGACTAAAGCTGCAAATACTTAAAGCCAGAAAATTCTATAGTACCTAATTCAATACTGTAGAGGTAACGACAGTGACATCAATACAGGAAATGATTTCTAAAGTGTCTCTTGGGGATGGTCACACTCTCACGTGAGCACTCACAACCTCACAATTATAGGAACTTCCAGACCAGCAGCTCAAGTGATCTGTGTCTGTAATTTGCTTTATTATGGTTCATTTTCTGACAGGTTAATTAGTTGCATTTGTTCATGATAGGTGCAGGAAACAGCTGTGGATGGCACAAAGTTTACAGTGAAAATATGTATCTGGGAGTGCTAGTGACTAGTGCTCCCCTCTTTTGGTGGAGGTGAACACTTAGGTGACCACATCGAGTTGATTGGAAAAGCAACTGCAATCTGCAGTTTCATCATCAGTTTAGTACAACCTAAGATTGTGCTCCTGTGTATTCATACCTCCTCCCTTGTGTCAGCTTTGATCATTAAGCAGTCTGAAACTATGCCAGCAAATAGTCAATGACTAGTTTTCTATATGAGGATCTGTATAGCTCTCCAGAGAGTATAAAACATGAGTAAGATAACATAGATTTTATGCCTGGTACTAAGCACATGTGGCTTATTGGATTCACAAAGCTCCTAAAACTGGGACAGAAGTACCAGAAGCATACTTTTAAGACCTGAACAGTGTTTTCAGGACCTGTAGCAGTGTGATGGCAGCATAAAAGGTCCCCATAGTACTGTAAACATTCAGTGATGCCACAGCATTAGTCCAATAAACAGTTCTGCTATTTACAGTTCTAGTTTAATAGTATATGTGATCAAAGACTGAATTTGAAGAATGTGAAACGTCTTAACTCTTGCAGTGTACATAGCTGGGATTTAAACATTTTCCTCCCAATATATCTTTCTTCTCAGCAACTTTGCCTTCCTTAAGAATTTCTTAAACACCATCATTAAAGTGAAGTGCAATAGCAATTATTTATCCTCTACTTATATACATATTTTTCTGCCTATTTTCTTCAGCAAAAGATCAACTAATAAAACCTAATTTCCATGTTGTGCAAGTAACTGGAATTCAGCTGCTTGTGCTGCATGAAGAATGTGTGCAGCAGTACAAGGTGTGTAACAATGATTAAATTGAAGACATGGCTGATTTTCACCTTATCTACGTGCGTGTCAGCAAGCTTGAGGTTTTATTGCTGTGCTAAAACACAAATGCAACTTCTATTTAATCACGGCGTCATGCTGGGATATGTCTGACCTAACTTTTGTTAGACAGTAGGTCTAAGGCACCGCCTCAGTTCCCTCCCATTGTGACAGATGCCAAAGACAAGCAGGACAAATCGTCCTGTCTGGTGTCCAAGCATCTCTACTTACTAAAAAAGGTGAAACCAACTTTGAGATCGTGCCTTACTTATGTAACAAAAGCAGAGTAAGATTTGTCTCTAATGAACTCTTTTTATGTGAATGGCATAATTATTACCACTAGTTTTATCTATACTGGGCTAGATTTTGTGATGTGCTGGGAAATACTGATTCTTACTGCATCTGTGCAGAAGGTGGTAACTCTTCATATTGACGTAAGCCAAGAGACCTATCTCATACACCAATTAAAATCTTCACTTTTCTGGTATAGAAAGTGTGTGTGGGGGGTGCTTCTGAAGTTAATCCAGGAGTAGGCTGATGCAGGAGTATCTTGCCCTTATCTCTTATTAACAAGTTTTCTCCAGATTTTGCTACGCTGAACAATATACGATGCAGGACATGTGAAGTTTCTGCTTGCACTTTGCTTTACATTTAAACAAAACATGAGTGCACTACAGAACAAAAGGCTTCATACTTGGTGGTATTTAACATATCATAACTACCTACTGCTTGTGTCAAAATGTCACTTTCAGCTGGTAGCTCAGTAATACGTGAAAGGTTCTCAAAGGATAAAACTTAAGATTGCAGTTATCTCTGGCTTTTTCTAAAGAGAAGGATTTGTTCCTAAACTTTTGAAAACCTGAAAAGCTAGTCTATCTGTTTTGCAGATGCATGCAACTTTTAGATCAGTGGGGCTTTGTAGTAGCTGCATAATGGATTTTACGGAATGCTGCCTTTGCAGTTTATGAGCAGTGGCTTTTAAAAGGTGGGTAATAATGAGTGGTTTCCATTACATGTATTAAAAAATCAATGTCAACACTTTTAAAAGAAAAGAAAACATTGCTCAACTCATATATGTAGTATTGAGGTTGAGTGTTATTGCTTCATACTGAAACACCTGTGGGACAATTCTTTTTCACAAACAAACATGCATAGAAAATATCATAGATAGTTACTGCCTAGTTAGAACAGTATTAGCCATTTCTCTCTATTCAAACAATTCATTCTGGGTCTACACCACTTCAGTCTTTCAACATAAAGGAATAGGAAATATTCAATATTCTGTATTAATACCTGGGAAAATGTAAAGACCACCTGACGCCACAGTACTTTCTTAAGGACTGTACTGTAAATACACTATTAAGGTTTCTGCCCTAGCAGTGACTTTAATAACTTACTGATAGCAGAGTTGGAGTCCTAAGAAGCACATTATCATCAACAGCCAACACACCTTATCATACTCATCAATCAGAGGGGACTATCCATTGTAGTGCATGACTATAGCACTGTCACCCTCTGGGTAATCACAACTTCTCTTTAGATGCTTGTGCCACAAATCTCTCACAAAAGGCAGCCCTTTTGTGAACAGAGATATACACATCCACACAGAGAGCAACACTCCCCTGAACTATGTATCTGCAGCCACAGGGGACTGGGAGCACTGATTGGCTATGGACATCTTCACTCAGAAAAATCCATTTAAATTATGAAGGCTGAAACAGACCCTGCATGAGTTTCCACATGCCAAAGCAGGGCCTTTTTTTTTTTTTTTCCATATTGTATGATGTAAATGCAAATGATGTGTTTAAAGCATGAAGAAACAGATTCACAAAAAGCAAAGTATAATAAATTTCCACCTCTGTCTATGTACAAAACCAGCTATTTTACTTTTCTCTTATTTTTAAGGAAATACCAAGACTCTACTCAATATGCAAAATCCAAAGACTAATGAAATTAAAACTGTGTTTATATTGAAAGCTTTTTTTAGTTCACTTTGTTACACACTGCTATGAAAGTATAGAATTAACCACAAATTCACTGTTGTGGTTTTGGTTTTTTTTTTTCTAATTATATAAGCATTTCAAAATGTATTAAAAAAAAAAAAAGAAATAATATACAGTAGGCTGGAAGGTATTTTTGAGTCATTTAATTCTACGTACCCTCTTTCCTACCCAGAAATTAATATATTTGGAATGTTGTCTTCTTATAATATTAGAATTCTTCCTTTACCTGAGACTACCAAAAGAAGTCCTTTAACTGAAGTAATGACATTAAGAATGTTTACTTTCTGAAGGTGGGGGGAGGTGGAAGGAAAACAAAATTTAAAAAAATCCTTTGAACACCTGTGAGCTGTTGGATTTAATTGAACCAGAGTCTGGTGATTCTGTAGGAAGTACAGTTTCACTGACTGATTGCCTATAAATTGCATTTCATCTTTTTCTCTTTCTATTACAGATATAAAGAACCAGGAATTATCAGGGTTCTGGATTTCAAATGCCAAAATATATTTTCTGGTCTATGTGTGATATCATATTTGCTGGACAAAAGGCATCAAGAGAAACTTATTTCTTGTGTTAGAGGGAACTTTTGAGATTTCTAGAGAAAAAGTCATGAAAATGTAGAATCACATATTCATAGAATCATCTAGGTTGTAAGGGACCTTTAAGATCATCTAGTCCAATCATCAACCTAACTTTGATTAAAAAAAAAAGCCATTACTAAACCATGTCACTAAGTACCACATCAACCCAATTTTTTAATACCTCCAGGGCTAGTGCCTCAGCCACTTCCCTGAGCAGCCCATTCCAATGCTTATCAACCCTTTCAGAGTAAAATTTTTTCCTGATATCCAATCTGGACCTCACCTGATGCAACTTGAGGCCATTTCCTCTTGTCCTATTACCATATTGTCCTATGACTCGCGAGAAGGGACTGACTCCCACCTCTCTTCAACCTCCTTTCAGGCAGTTGTAGAGAGCAAGAAGGTCTCCCCTCAGCTTCCTTTTATCTAGGCTGAACAACCCCAGCTCCCTCATCCTCTCCTCATAAGGATTATTCTCCAGACCCCTCATCAGCTTCATTGCCTTTCTCTGGATCTGCTCAATGCCTTTTTTATGGTAAGGAGCCCAAAACTCAACTGGTGGGGCCTCACCTGTGCCGAGTAGAGGGGGATGACCACTTCCCGAGTCCTACTCACTATGTTGTTTCTGATAGTGGTTAGGATACTGTTGGTCTTCTTGGCCACCTGGGCACAATACTGGCATATGTTCAGCTGACAGTTGATCAACACCCTTAGGTCCTTTTATCTGCCCAGCAGCTCTCCAGCCACTCTTCCTTAAGCCTGAGATGTTGCACTGGGTTGTTGTGATCCAAGAGCAGGGTCTGCGTACTTGGCTTTATTTAAACTCATCCCAATGGCTTCAGCCCATCAATCTAGCCTGTCCAGATATCTCAGGAAAGCTTTTCCACCCTCAAGCAGGTCGACACTCCCACCTAACTTGGTGTTGTCTGCAAACTTACTAAGGGTGCACGTAATCAGGTATTTTTTCTTCTTTGTAGACGTTCTATGTGTGCACAGATTATGTTTACCTGTAGCAAAAAGTTCCAGAATCCATGTTTATTCATCATATAACTTGGTTCAGTTTTAAAAATATAGGCATTTTACCTCAGGTTTTTTTTTTTTTTTTTCAAGTGTATAGCATAATCTTTAGGAATTTCTTCTACATCCTTAAAAAATTAAGAATCTTAAGAAATTTCCATGTAGAGGGTGATCTTACACTGAAGTTAAGACTGAAAACTAATAATATTGAGGTGATAAAAACAACAACATTGTAATTTTCAACAATGTAATAATTGTAAATCCAGTAATAGTTACACTGTTTAGAAAGACTTTTCCTTTTTTCATGTAAACTTTGCTAGTAGCTCACCACAGACCTATATACACCATTTTTGTGGTTATTTGACCTAACATTGAAGCATATGCATAATCTCAGTTAATCTAACTTTCCCACATTTATCCAGATCAAAATTGCAGCTACTGGATTACATTTGTGTGCAAGACTGGAGCTTTCTTTCATCTGTTCCTCATGCAAGTATTCAACTGTGATACAACCCTGTTTCTGGTAAGTAAGGGTGAATTCTTGAGTCACTCAATAAAATGCATGTTTGCATTAGCCCAATGTGTTAAATATTCTTCACTGAACACTTTCCTGTCTGCTGTAATCCTTCAGTGGTGGACTAAATGATTTAAGACAGTAAATGGTTGTTACCAGTGTGCTGATGACAAAGGTAGTGCCTTTCCTGCTCCTTCTTGATATTTCTCTGCATGCAGGTCTGCAGATCTGTATAGATCTATAGCTGCTATATTGTTTTGCAAATCTGTGTCCAATGGATAATCCACTACGAATATCAAACTCTCTGCAAACTCCTTTCCAGTGTTGAAGTAGGCTTCCTCACATGGGTCATATTTCCTACATTCTTTGTTCCTGCAACCAGGGCTGCATTTGGCTCTACTGTGCATTTAACCCCCACTTTACCAAGTGGTCCAGACTACACAGTGTCAGTAGGTGAACCTTTATACTGCTTATCATTCTTTTTAAAACTCCATCATATTCCTTCTTCCTGAAAATTGATAAAACTGTTAAGCAGTGTCAGGTCACGTGTAGAAAGTATTTATATAGACAGAACCAAAATTCTGTCTTATGAAGGGGTGGCGAATTTAAGCACTTCGATTGCTAATGCTATTACTTTGGATTTTGAAGGTTTGAGATGTAGATGAAAGTGGATGCTGTACAATGCATTATCAAAATGGTATTTTTCTGAGAGCTTTTATTTGATTGTCACCTCTCCATTTTTAAAAAGTGTCTACATTTCTGTCTCCTCCAAGCTTCACAGTCAAGCAGGAGTAGTGTAAAGATGGAAGGAAAGTACTCATTTTACTTGCTCTAGATCTTCCCAAGGCTCAGTCCAGAACATATAGAAAGTCTGCCTTTACCTGTTTGTTATGAATATTCATGATACAGAAGTGCTAAGATGTTCCTTTTGCTCATATCAATACCCAGTTATTTCTTTACCTTAAATAATTACTCACTGGTTATTCCGGAACACCACTACTCAGAAAGCAGAGAGCTGCCTGTGTGCTCTTGTGTGTCAGGAAGACTCAGAAGAGCACTACAAAAGCCTGATCTTGTTTTCTTCCCTTAGTTTCATTTCCATATTTCTTAAGTTGTCTCATATTGTACCCCATTAGCTAGTCCACATCTTTTTCCATACATATAAGCATTGAGGGGGTCAGCAAATATATTATTGTTCAACCTATCACATAAATATGTGCTGAAGTCTTGCTGTCATCACTGGGATTCAAGCATACTCTTATGCTAAGTGCTTAAAGAACTGAAGCTTTAGCTAGGAACACATAATTCTTCCTTTGCCAGGTCTCATTACTCTACCAAACTGCTTAGTTGTTTGAAAATGTTTAATAATTCAGGACTTAAAATCATGAGACAGAAGCAAACTCAATACAGTAAAATTATTTCATGAAATATAGTAAAAAATTGAGGTGATAAGAAGAACATATATCTCCAAGGGTTTGGAAATTCATAAAAGCTTTAGATAACAGTCTGAGCACTTAGCTGCCTATATCGACTGTACTGAATCTTTGAACTTTCAAAAGTTTATTTTTCTGGTATTAATATTACCAGGGAAAAATAAAGTAGAAAAAAAAATTGATTTACTGGGTCACTTCTTTTAGAAGATTATTAATGGGACATAGACTCTTTTAGCTCTAGGTCATCAGTTTTCCTCTAATCCAATTTTTATGGATTCATAGATTTCCAGGGCAGAAGAATTGTTATATTTCCTTAGCCTGAACTCCTACATGACACAAACCATAGAATCTCAACCAGTGTTTCTTAAATCAAGCACTTACCAGCTACGAGAGTTTAAGAACAGTGTAGAAAGACGATTTCATTGCTGTGCTGCGACTACTGAGGTGTCTATGTGAAATCACCTGGCTTTAGAAAAATCTTGAATAATCCAGTATTTGTGCACAAATTCCCCTCTTCTCTCCCTTCTGTCACCATTGTTAACTAGATTGGGTAGGATTAACCTCCTTGCCAAGGCCACATGGAATATAAACTATTATTACAACATTGCAGGTGATCCTTTTTGTTCTAAGTTGAATTATGGTAGAATCAGTTGCCTATATTGGATTTCATTCCTTATGTTGCACTGGCTTTATCATTTACATGAATCAGATGAAGGCTATCAGTCTTCAACACTAAAAATAGTTCAGAATATTTCAACTGGAATGTCCTTCATTCAAGAAATACAAGTGTCTTTAGAATGAAAGCCTTCAGGGAAAGACTCCAACATATCTTTCAGGCCAACTTAAATACCAGCATCTAGCTTAATGTGATCCATGAAATCAAGGGAGAGACTTGTCTTTAGCCCAAAAAACATTTGCTTGGTTTTCCAAAATGAAATTGTAGAGTTTCAATGTTTCACTATATGTAAGGGAGAAGTTTGATTGTACAGCCCTTAAAGTTAGTGATGAAATGGTTGAGAGCCTCTGGGTGAGGACTGGGGGGATGGAAAACAAAGGACACGTTGTAATGGGTGTCTATGACTGATCGTCCAGCCAGGATGTAAGCACTGACTAATTGTTCTGTAGGCAATTAGCAGATATTTCTGGGTTAATAGCCCCCTTGTCTATATCAGAGATTTCAACTTCCCAGACATCAACAGAAATATCATACTGCTGTAATGAACAGGTCTTGGAAATTCTTCAAGTTTGTATGAGATAACTTCTTGTCCCAAGTACTCAGTGAGACAACTATGAAAAGATGCTTTCCTAAACCTGCTATTTGTGAATAGAGAAGGACTTGGAGATGTGATGGTGAGTGGCTGTCTTGGCCACAGTGATCATGAAATGGTTGAGTTTAAAATGTTCAGTGTAATAAGAAAAAAAAGGCAGCAGAGTTGTTACTCCAGTCTTCAGGAGAACAAACTTCAAGATATTTAGGGAGCTATTTAGCAAAGTACCCTGGGAATCTGGTGTTGAGGGCTTAGGAGGAGACCATGACTACTGGTCAGTCTTTAAGAACCACCTTTCAGAAGCATATAAGCAGGCGATTCCACTGTGTCCTAAGTCCAGCAAGTAGAAGACCAGTTTGACAGGGAACTCCTTGTGCAGCTGCAAAAGAAAAAGAAATTGGATGATCTCTGGAAGTGAGGTCAGGCTTCACAAGATTACAGACCTGTGGTTCATATGTGAAGGGAGAAGACATGAAAGTCAAAAGCTCAATTAGAGTTGAGATTGGCCAGTCTTATTTCAGATAACAAAAAGGAATTTTTTTAAATATATTAGCAGACAGAAGAGGTCTAAAGAAAACATTGAACTGACACTTGTTAAAGGTGGTCGTCTGACCAATCAGGATGAAGAAAAAGCAGAGGAATTCAATGCATTTTTTTGCTTCAGTCTTTAACGATAGACCTTGGACTACCTGCCCCCCTGATGACCATGATATAAATGGAGGTCAATGTAAAGGTTAGTGCCATAGAAGAAAAAGTGTGCAAAAGCCATTTTAGGGGTAGTTTAATGAAGATAGTTTATTAAAGGCATGTTTTAACTCTGTTTAAAACTCACACTGCTTTAATTAGGAGCCCAAGGGGACATTTTTTAAAACTTTGTGACACCCAGATACCTAACCCTCAGTGGTATTTAGGACAGTGAGATATCCACTATACATCATGCCTTCAATGTTTCCCTGCTTATGTGTATATAAGGGTTTCAGAGAACTTCAAATTTAAGCACTTGAGTTTGAACACAGTGTAAGTATTCAACTATATGTAACAATAATGTATTAGTTTATTCAGCTGGAGAATGCATAAATGCACTAAAAGACAATTATCTTGGTTGCAGATGAAAAAAAAAACTCATCACACGCTTCACAGACATGTCCAGTATTAAGAAAACCAAAACATTCTCTTTGTAAGTATTTTGTACCTTGAATAAAGCGAGAAAAAATATCTACATGCTTTTTCATTCTCTGTCAGCTTTATGACATCCTGCTTCTTGTTTTCTATACAATTTATGCAACGATTGTTTGGACATGTATTTTGCAAGGTAATATTGTAAATGTTTATAACTGTTTAGGAAAAAAAAGTTCTATAAATTTGAGCCCTACGGGGTATCAGGTCTGCAAAGCAACTTAATAAATTTTAAGGCAGTGGTATCCAGACAGGAGTTTAGTTATCAAGTTATTCTTGATTATGTTGCTTTCAGAAAGGGCAATAAACCCCTAGAGGCTCTTGAAACACATGGGAAGTGATAGGTTTTCCTGTTTTGCTATAGCTTTACCAATGCAGTCTGTGGTTCTTTTAATAATCATGAAGAAAAATTTATATAGATCAGTTGCTTTTAATGCCAATGTATTTTCGGCTTTTCAGGAAAAAAAAAAAAAAAAAAGTAAAGCTGCCTGAACAAATTGAAAATCTCTTTCATTAAAAAATTCAAAATGTCATCGTTTTTTCATTTTGTAAATTCTATACTTGAATGATTTTTATTATTTTTTTTTAATATCTTCAGGACTTATTTTACTAGGATTGAGTTTGAAATCCTCCACTTTCAAAGCTGACTCTATTATTAATAAATATATCAGATAGATTCTTTTGTGTTTCCATTAGCTTTTTCTCAAGGAAAGGTTACATTGAAAAAAATAGCATTTTTAAAAAATGAAATGTCTCATTTGTGATAAAAAGCTATTTACTGACAGCCAGAGGTTTTAAATGAGCGTTTTCAATTATTAGATTCAGATACTACTTCTGACATAGTACCACAAATGAATTGTGTCAACCACAGAGTGTATTAAGACTCAGTTATCATTTCTGCATATTGCATCTCTTGAGTTAGGAAGGAATCAACATTCAATAAAGTCAGTGCCTTGCACAGACCAGACCACCTGCTCCAAAGAGGTTGTAGTAACAAGATACCAACCCTGCCTACTTGTTTGAGCACAGGTATAAAGTTTAATTTCTCTCTTGAAGCAAGAAGTTCTGGTCTGTCCCAACACTTGGCACACGTTTGCAGCAAGCATGCAACCTGTGTACAAACACAGTTTGTATGTGTCACTTCAATCAACTTTTGCATGGTGTCATATAGAATTTTGTCATTTGAGTTTCTACAGAGGTAAAGCTCTATAAAAACATGGTGGGTGTCTGAAAACAGGATTTCAAATAATTTGAAGGTTTTGGAAATATTTTGATAAGGTGGAAAATGTTAATGAACAAGTAGAAGTACCATATGGTACCTATCACAAGCTATCTCTCTACTTCAAGTATTATTTTTAATAGTGTGAAACTTAGGAATTGTTGGTTTAAGGTGCAGGTTCTTCTCCATGCAGAGGGCCATATGCTATTTAAATGAATTTTTATTGTGTAACAAGCAAAACTGACTCTATATGCTACCTTTTATTCCTCCTCCACAGCAGAGGCAGATAAAGTGAAGATTACATTCTGAGAGTACTTTTATTTCATATTCACATATGAAATTCTACTGAAGTCAGAAACCTTGCACATGTGTAACCAAGAGCTGAATGTGATCCCTGCCTTCTGCCTATAATGGGTGCAGAGGGACCTACATGAGTAAACTTTATGCTTGACTTCTTTTAAAAGTGAATATAAAAGGGAGCAGTAAATTTAAGCCCACAGGGAACTTTCCACATTGTATAATATGGATGTTTCATTGCATAGTACTCATGAAAATTGAACTTGATATGAGCTATAATTATGACAAAGGTAAGTGAGAGTGTGATTCTCACTTTGAGCACTCTTCCCCTTTGTCCTTTATCTGTACTTTTAGTCACCTTTAATAGCTAGGGAGATGCTTCGTGCCAAAGGTTTTCACATATGGTAGAAACTAATTAATCAGTTAATAATATATGAATCTTGCCCTACATTATGAGTGCAATCACCCAGATGGGAAACCAGAAATACTGAGGATGCTAAAGGTCTAATTGAGACTTTCATCTGGGCAATGTTCAGTGACTCAGATATGTTCATATATTTAATCAGACTCACAGTTTATAAACTACTCTGATGGTCTAGAATTCAGCAACTTCCTACTCACTTATGTACAACTAAATTGTTGTTTTGGTTAGTCAGAGCCATCTTAAAATAGCAAAGTTTTATTTCTGTTTCAACGCAAACATCTTCTCAGTCCTACCTTGGATTTAATTCTTTGATCTCTTGAATTAGGAGGAACAAGTCTGCACCTTATACTTTTCAGCTGCATTTTGAAAATACAATACTCTTTCTAATTTGGGAATTTTAAGCAGATAGTTTCAATGATGAGAACACAGTTGTTTCAAATACCTGCTGGGATTGTATGTTATAATACTGAGTAATATAGTCACAGACAGCTTCGTATTTTTACTGTTTTAATTAGAGTTCATAACCTTGTGTGATCAAGTTGGAGGATGTGTATGGGTTCTGATGTGGTATGAGATGAATGGAAAACCACTGTTTTCCATGGCTGGCTCCTGTTCAGTGGAACTTAGAAGCTAGCTAAGATTTCCATATAAGAATAAAAATTGCTGTCTAGGACTACAAACTTCTTTCTTTGTTTTAAGAAGTAAATAAATTTCACAAAATTACAGAATTATCAGGGTTGGAAGGGACCTTTGGAGATCATCTAGTCCAGCCCCCCAACCTAGAATAGGCTGGACAAGAACACATCCTGGCAGGTTTTGAAGATCTCCAGAGAAGGAAACTCCACAACTTCTCTGGTCAGCCTGTTCCAGTGCTCTGTCACTCTCAAAGTAAAGATATTTTTCCTCATGTTGAGAAGGAATTCCCTGTGTTCCAGCTTGTGCCCATTGCCGCTTGTTCGGTTACTAGGCATCACTGAAAAAAGATGGGGCCCATCTTCTCGACATCCATCCTTTAGATATTATAAGCATTTATAAGATCCCTTCTAAGTTTTCTCTTCTCCAGGCTAAACATACCCAGGTCTCAGCCTTTCCTCATAAGACAGATGCTCCATTCCCTTGATTATCTTTGTAGATATCTTTGCTGGACGCTCTCCAGTAGTTCCCTGTCCTTGAATTGGGGAGCCCAGGCATTGACACAGGACTCCAGATATGGCCTTACCAGAGCAGAGTAAAAGGGGAGAATGACCTCCCTTGATCTACTGGACACGCTTTTTTTAATGCATCCCAGGAGACCATTGGCCTTCTTGGCCACAATGTCACGTTGTTAGCTCATGATCAAATTTCTACCTGTTACAGCTGTGAAAAAAGCCTGAAGATATAACCGAGGCAAAAATAATCCTCCTAACTTACTGAGAAAGTGAAACAATAACTCAGGTGAGACAAATATATTCACTTCAACCACGACATTTCATACGGCAGTCTGCAGTGTGGTGGAGTGATAATCAGTCCAGATTCAAACAGAGACACTGCATGCCATAAGCTGTCTAATCAAAGCAGTACTGAAATCTGACTAGGCCAACCTACTCTGCTGACATCTGAGGTAAATTAGCATGTACTGTGCTCTGCGAATTTTTACCTTAACTGTTTCTGGAACTACCGTTAGTGTATTTAAACATAAGATGTCTTTATTCCACATATTTATCAGCAACATAGGATACTTGGACAGCAGTGTTGATCACTATTGTTTCACTCTAGGCTAATTTGGTGAGTAAAGAGAAACTTTTGTAGTGAAACAATACATCTGTGCATCATTTTTCCTTAATATCCTGCAGCTACCCAGTGTATTCACAATCTTGGCAAAATTTCTTATTTTAATTTTATCCAATCTGTCTATCCATCTATATAACTTGTATCATCAGTCCGTCTGGATGTTGATGGTTAGATTTTTATATGATGGTCTTAAAAAAAGCTTATATAACTGAACAAATGTAATTTTACACATTGGATACTTCCATACTCAATTGGCTACTCCCAATTCTTCCACTCCTTTTGGTGAAGGTGATGTGTTGGATAAATATCATGTGCTTCCCTATGCAAAAATAAGACTCTGCTCCACTTTGTCCATATAATTATTTGAAAATTATATGAAGTTTTCAGCTTCCATTAAATCAATAAAAGCACAGGACTGTTTAAAGTTCACGTAGGCCCAAACCCTCAAAGATTTTTAGGTGCCTTCTGGATATAGTTGGTGCATTTCTGCACCGTATGTGAAGAATTGATGTTTGTATAACCTGACAAGAGAAGCTTCATTCTGTTCATCATTCTCTTCCTTACCCCCATAATGAAGAATGAAAAATTCACCATTATTGTGATTTACTAAAACTTATAGAGATAACCTGGTCATCAAGAGAAAACATGTTCCTTGGGGGAACATAAACTGCAAACTGATAAAGGAAAAGCAACAGCAGAAGTAATTTGTGTTTATTCACTGTTTGGCATTAGTGATGTTTTCATGGAAGAAGTAGACTCAGATTAATATTAGTTTGTTTCTTAAAAAAAAGGCATCTGCAACCACAGCCACAGCTTCAAAAGTCTACTGTCACCTACAAAAGCCCAGGATTGGAAAAGCTTAGATCTGGACATTTAGTTTAGCCCAATGAATCAAGCAATTTTTAATCAGATTTAATATACCCTCCAAATTCTGTGTTCCTATTCCCTATAGCTTTCATGAAAAGAACAAAGAAGGGTGAACATTTCAATATATTTATATATTTAAGGAAATTAAAGACATAGGTATTTTTCAAAATATGCATAATGAAATTATGGGACTTAGTGTCTTGGATTGTTGGGAAGTTAAAAATATATCCATAGTTGGAAAGGTTCACAACAGACAAATTCTCTAGTGGCCTCTACACATGACAATCCAAATGTATTTCTTATCCAGGAGAGGCTTAAACTACATGTTGTGGGAGATCAGGAGATGTAGTAGGGAAATGATTATTTTATATATAATGCCATGATCTTTTTTTTTTTTTTTTTTCATAAAAATTCTGGTATGGGTCATTTTTGGTAAAAAGGATACTAAGACTTTTGTCTACAAATAGTACAAATAATCTCATACACTCACGTGTAAATTGACATATATCTATACATATACATGATTAAATTAACATAACTTTTGAAATTTCATTATTAATAGCAGTCTTTGGTAAAATTCTTCTGGAGAAAACAGTTCCTAATCACTCAACAACCTATTCCTTCTACTATCAAAATTAAACCGCAACAAAGTGTCCATCATACAGTGAAAAAAAAAAAAAACCTAATCAAACATCACAGAATTATTCAAGTTCTGTGAAATTGACAGGGAACAGCAGGGAGGTGAAACAGTGGAAAGAAAAGGAAAGGAAAAGGAAAGGAAAAGGAAAGGAAGTTAGTTCTGGAAAAGCCAAACAATTTTCAAAATCAGAGCTAATATGTCATGACTGATGAGGTGAAACAATGATCCTCCTGGTACTGAGGAGAAGCAATGGTCCTGTTTATATATGTTGGGCCAAACTTTTCTACTGTACAGAGTGCAGCAGTGGAACTAGTACTAATAACTCATTCACTACTTGGACAACTTACCTCTAAAAAGCACAGTGGAAGTAAAATAAAATTTTTGTGGAGAAAAGTATTGTTTGTTCCAGACTAGTCTACTAAAAAGACTGAAAAAAACCCCAGATGAATGTGGAAATATTTAATTCAAAGGATATACAAAATAGCACAAAACAAATAAACAAGAAAAAGACATTATTTCACCAGACACTCAAGGTAATCCCATCTTTATCTAGGAGACGTACATATGATTAATTCCTCTATGGTTACTTTGAATTAGAGATGTGGCCCTGGAAATTGTAATTGTGAAGGGGGCTAAAGCCTGATGTATTGGCACTTCAGTAAACTGACCCATGAGTTGAACTCAGCTTGCTAAAATGAATTAAATACCCAACAACAATATTTACTGAATAGGAGCTCCTTCACTATAATATACACAGTTTGTACACAGATTTTTACTTAGGAACAGCAGATGCAGTTTAAGGTGTTAGACCACACCAAGCAGCTACCTATTAATCCCTCCGCTGGAGGTTATTGGTCTCATGAGCTCAGTCATGGAAGGAGGGCTCAGTGGTCTGGCAAAATCAGGCAAGGTTACTCAAACTACCGATTAAAGTATTTTAACAAAAACAGCCTGATTTGTTTTGCAGAAGATTTTAGGTTGCAGTTACCTGAGAAGTGTGGTGGTGGGATGGTTGAGTGGCAGGTTCCCACAGAAGGATGGTGATAAAACCTGGTATTAAAGTCTTAATAGCCCATGTGGATCCAGGAAAACATCCCTCTTCATAGGGTTTTACAACAAACAAAACATTAAGAAATGGCTTAAGCTGGTTTATAAAATGACATAGAATACCACTGAAAACCATTACAGAATAGCATTTTGATATTATATTATCTGTTTTGGGTGACCAGATTGAGGTGTTCCTGCTCCAACAGGGGGATTGGACTAGATGATCTTTCAAGGTCCCTTCCAATTCCCGATATTCTGTGATCTTCTCAGATTTATTAAATTAAACTATTTCTCAAAAATTTCAAATTACAATTACAATAAATGATGTAAAATCTGTTAAACCCAAGTGTAATATTTTAAATCGACACTCTATGTACCAAGAAGTTGAAGAGACTATAAGATATCTGAGCCCAGTCTGCAGTCCTTAATCATGTGAAACTTATTCTGAAATCAATAAAATTAGTCAAGATTTATTGCAGTGAAGTTACTTGTCTTTAGTGTCAGGTGATAGTGATAAAGAATCTTATATTAATTGGCCGTGTGCCCATGCAAATAGCTGACTCTTTCATACAGTCTGAGTATTTTCACACGTAATTAAGCGCACACAGATGCTTGCAAAGAACCAAATTGAAAATCAGAAATTAAACCATAATTTCATTGATGTCAGCTGTAAAATTCCTGTAGCTTCAGCTGCACTGAGACTCCAACCCTGGATCTGCAGCTTCCCTGAAGCAGTCTGTCTTTATTTTAAAAACAAAACCAAATCTTTCTTTGAAACTCTCAGTATAGGAGAGGATTCTTTCCCTGGACAAATCACAAATACAAATCTTACTGACCAAAACAATTTTATATCAGGTTAAATATATAATATGTCAGGAAAGGAACTCTTTTAAAGCAAATATTATGCATAAAGATGAAGAAATGGGCCCAGACAATTCCAGGAAATTAGAACACTGGGTAATTAGAAATAAAAGTCAAGCTAATCCCCAACAATTTAATTCTTAATTTACACATGGTAGCTCTTTCCCATGCAAATTTTGATCTTATTTCTAACCTACAATACTGCAAGATCTTCAAAGATTCTAACATACTTCCTAAGTTTTTGTTCAATGAGAAATCATAGTTTAAGCTCTGGTATAATAGAAACAGAATTATAAGAGGAATGGGAAGTCAGGTTATTATTAAAAGTTATTTTTAATAATAGTACCTTCAGTAATATTTTTCTTCTTATTAAAATTATTTTATCTTTGTTTTGTTGGGGTTTTTTTCCTGTGCTTTCCAAATGGAAACATTGCCTGTTTCATTATTTATAAAGAACTAGATAAATGTTGAAATACTTTTTGCAATAAACCATTGTCAGAGAACTCTGGTGACAAAAATTGGAGAGAAAAGGGTTAGAAGGAAGGCAATTTAATAAAGTCATCCAAGAGCCTCACTTTTCTATTTTTATGAAATAACTTGCAAGTGCAGGTGAATTTTCCTGAATAGTATCAGCTGAGACTGCTGGATGCGGTGAAGAGGAGTTCTCTTTATGCATAATAGTAATAATAAGGTGTGAATATGCTGTCAAAGTTTAAATCCACACAATCCGTTTCAGGACACAGATTTTAATCTCCCTGTTAATTGAGAGGCCAGGCCACCCACTGCTCTGCATCAGAGCTTCTGCAGAACCTTCAGTGAGGGCTATTCAGCTTTGCTTTTAAATATTTATGTAGTTGCTGAGAGAGAGCTCAGAACTAAACAAGAGTAAGTGCCTGTACTGATGATTCCCTTTTTAAAGGAAGACGAGAGGGAACGACTGAGCAGCAGGTTTTGCTGTACACACATCTTGTTTTGGAAATAAATATGAACAGTGTCAAACAATGAGAAAGCACATGTCTCAAGCACTTTGTAACTCAGTAGTTCTTGTAGAAAGTTTCAATTTAAACCTATTGTGTATACATGGATATTGAATTTTTATCTTCCCCATGCTGTTGACTGCTCCATCTTTTGGACATAATTAAAAAAATATATATAAAAATTATTTGGCCCCACAGACATAAAACAATAATTTACACTGCCCTACGCATAAGCTCTTTGAGCGTTTTTCAGTTTCTGAACAAAAGCACAGCCTAGTGCTTTTATTATAGTTTTTCTTTTTTTCGGAAATGGATGGTAGATGACAAGATACTAAGGCATCATAACACAAAGTCATGAGATTTATTGATTCAGCTCAAAGCTGCTGGAGTTCCCATACATCAGAGCTTTCAAGCAGTAGTGCACTCACCCTATATCATATCCATTAAGGATTTTTTTATTATTAAAAATCCAGTAAAAAATTTATAACTCAGTTACAAACCCCTGGTGGTTAGGTGAATGCAATTCTAAACACTATGATTGTCTAACACAAAGTTTTACACATATATCTTGTTGGAGGTTATTTTACTTCTTTCTTTTCTTTTTGTCAATCCAGCAAGTTTTAATTTCAGAGCTATGAAAATTTTCAGGCTATCTACAATACGAGACTTCCTGACAACTGTCTGAAATGTCCATCTCTCTCCAGCAAAGTCTGAAATTTAAATCTCCCTGAGGGCTATTTGAATATCCTTTTGTGAATTCCAAAATAATTAGATGATCTCTTATAATGAAGCAATTTATATTAATAAAAGAAAAGTCACAACCTATCTAATGAAGGTTGGAGGTGGACTCTCTGCTCCCTTGTTACCACATCTTAATGCAGCATCTTTGTGTTCCTGGGAAAGCAATTGGAAAGTATTCTCTGGAGATGTCTGTACTAGAAAGAACATGAGAAGGTACGTGTACAGGACAAAGGCATGTCATTTCAAAAGAGTTATCATATTTTAGTGTACAGCCAGCAGTCTTCTTTCTAGCAGATACATTTTGCTAGTTCAAGCAGAGTTTTTAAGCTATTAAAACACTGCATCTCCCCACAAGAGAAAAGATAAAAATAGGAATATTTTCAATCATTTTCATCAGTCAGTGCATGAACTATCAAGGTATTTATATTTAGTGATACCAGCAGAGAGGTTTTTTATAAATGGCTTTTCAAGGAATCCACAAGATCAAGAAAAAAACTCAACATTCTGGAAATGTTTCAGTTGCAGCCTTTATTTCTTCTTCAAGTTACTGCATAAAATAAAAATACAAATTTATGTCACTTTTCATGTAGCTTATAAATTACTATTATAGATTATTGATTACTACTAATAATTATCGCATAGATAGGATAAATTTGAGGAGACAGTAGATTTATTCACCATTCTAAAAAGTATCTGTATATAAATAAGTAGAGAATAAGTAGTAGAGGAGAATCTCTCTAGGCAGTACCTGTGTACCTTTTGGTCTGAGAGCCTGTACAAGTGGAAGTCGCATCAACTTAACTTCATAATTTTCTTAACCCATTTACCTAAGCTGACATAAAGAAAGACCGCAGGGACCTTTCAGCACATAAACTTGGTTTCAATGTAGTTTTGGCATGTTAGGCCTTCAGGCAAATGAGAAGACCTTTCACCTGGCCCAAGGTTAAGAGAACTCAACAGGACACAGAAAAATACTGGACACGACGTGAGAAGTTGACAAAAGTTTCCTGCTGTGAAGCGCAACCAGACATCACAGATGATTAAAGGAGGAGTTGAACGAGAAGTGGTCAAACTTCACAAGAAACTGGAGGAAAACACTGGGCATCCTTTGGGGAGTGCAGTCTCGAAAGGCCAGCAGCACCTGGCTAATCACTGCAGCAATAGCATGTTTGGCAGGGACTGCCAAGTTAACAGAAACAATAAATATGGGTTCAGGTATATCACAGATGGCAGCAGGGGAGAAATAATAATTAGGGAAGGTTGATTATTTGGGCAGAAAGGAGAGAATGAAGATGGTGGGGAAAAAAAGGCCAATAAACAGGAAAGAGGGTAAGAGAGGGTACACAGACCTGTGCCTGATGCTGCCTGGTAGTACCAGTCAGGCAGTGATGTGCTGTTCACTGCAGCATGAGCAAGAGAAGAAACCAGAGCTGTTGTCAGACCTTCATAGTCAGGTCTGTGTGGCCAGGAAAGCCTGTGAGGAGTGAGGTAGTTGCTCTCCCTGGCCAGCAAGGGAATGCTTAACTGGGGAGATCAAGCACCCTGGCATCACTGCATCTGTTCCAGGCCTGATGGCATCAGTGTTACTGCCAGTTTATAACAAATTATGTAATTAATCTTGTAATAAGAAATACTTGTGATGAATTTCCATAAGCCTGAGCTGTGGAACCTTGGTAGGTACATTAGTTTGAAGGTTACATGTATAGCGCACCAAACAGAAATTAAGAACCGAGATGGTACTGCAGTGTTGATTTGTCCTTTCTTCTCCCTAATATTTTATGTGTCTTGATATAAAGGTTTAGGCGCTTGCTTTTTTATTATTATTATTATTTTTTTATTAAGTAGGAGGAAACTGGTAGTGAGGAAAAGTATAGTGTGAAGTTCAGGTTTTTATGGACTAGATGATCTCAAAGGGTCCTTCCAACCTAGACAATTCTATGATTCTATGAGGTAGCTGAGGGCCAGCTAATATAGTTACATGTGCTATATAGCCCCATCCAGCGTTAAGAGTCTTGTTCCAGTTTCAAAATATACATTAGGCCAATTTAGCAGACTGGGTACTGATAGAGACCTCTCAGATTTGTGTGCAGTTCCAAGCTGTGTTTTTAATGGGGTCCAGAATCCTTCTTTAGCTTGGAAATGTGGACTAGTCATGAACGCAGTTGAGGGTTCTAGTACAATTTACAAGCTTGACATGGCCCAGGAGAATAAACCAATTAGAAGTGACCTGTAGTGGTTAAAGTTTACTCCAGTCCTGGGCATGGTTCACTGTTCATTCAGAAGTCTTCTTGTCTTTAAGGAAAGCAGTTAGCAAGGAATACATGTTTCTCATTAAGTTCCAAGTACAATACTGTAAATTAAATCAAAAAGTCTTGCAGAGGATCTAAAATTAAAATAGTTTACTTTTTTTTTTTTAGGTTTAGAATGGATCCTGACATTCTTTTTTGTTCTTTTCACTTAAGCTGCACTTCTGAGTTTGTCCTGCAGTTCACATACTACAGGTAGGGTATGACAGATCTACAATGTTAATCCTGTCTTCTCATATGCCATTAAGAGCACAAAAACATGACAAGAAGCGGGGACTTCCACTCCATGCGTTATATGCATTTGATAATTGCTTTTAAAAAAACCTTTGCCTTACAAAAATAACATTTTCTTTTCTAACATAAAATACCTCATTAATTTAAAATTCACATCAGAAAGAAAACTAGTGTTCTTTATCTAACCTGAAATAGAAAATGGCAGGCACTAACACATCAGCAAAAGGAATTCCTTAATATTAGCAAGGGAATAATGAAAATTGTAGAAAGCACAATATCTTGTTCAGCTGCAGAGAATAATCCCTTGTTACAATAATTCACTCTGTGACTAAGTTGAGCCCATAAATTAAGGACTGCCTTAAACTCTCTAGGATGGCCATTAATGCAGAGTCACATATCTGAAAAAAAACCACTTTAAGAATAAAAGGTCAGATTTAAAAAAAGGAAGTAAAATTATTTTAATAATTTATTGCATCAGCTAGCTATATGCAAATTAATTTTCTGAATGTTAAAAAATTAATAGAAAATATATATTCTGTGTAGAAAATTGAGGAAAAGTCCAAGGTAGATGTAAATATTCAAATAAAAATAATCTCACTTATGCATTTTCCTAAAGTAAGAACTGTCATTTATGTGTCTTTTATTCCCTTCTCTTTTATTGGTCACAATATAGAAATGCATGTCAGATTCCTATCACAGGCTTTCTCTGTTTAGAGAGAAATGGCATCTGATAGAAAATATTGGGCTAAAAATACAGCATGTGCAATATAGTGGAAGTGCAAGACTCCCATATTTGCTTCCATAGCTACTATAAGCTTCAGGAATACATTTACAAACCAAAATAGTAGTTGGCAGTTTTCACCAAAAAGGGGAAATTTCCTGAACAAAAAAAAAAATAATATTTTTTTCAAACAGCTCTGTTAGAGATCTTGGATACCTAATATATGTCTCATGATAGTATTACTAAGTTGTTGATCAGTTTCATTATATAGTTTACTCTAATACTTTTATAAGGTCAGGTAAGGTTTCCTTTCTCCATGGGAAACTGAGCCATTCAAGTCTCTGAAACTGAGCCACAAAGGATCAGTAATGGGATATGACTGCTTAAATGTAAATTAAATTTCCAACTTCCCCTGTTCCCTGAGAGACTTGCCCAGGCCTTCCAGAGCATCTTTGAAAGGAAAGGTTATTGAGTGTGTATTGCTTAAGATCCCATGCCCCAACTAGATTGAACTCTTATATATAGAAGACTGGATGCTATATAGGAGACTGTAACATGGCAAAGCCTATCCTAGTAATTCTTTGCACCAAACATCATATAAGCACGTAAACATCTCAACATCGTAGCCAGTTTAATGGTTTTTGATTTACTAATTTCCAAGAGCATGGACTTCCCTATATGCTGTCTAAAACGGTATCCTCCACAAATAACATTTTGAGCCCTTTAAATGCCAGTTCATTTGCGTTCAAATGTCATTCTCTGAAATTATGGTAGCACTCCTACGTGTGACATTTCAGTGTGGAGAGTCACTTTGACGTAAGGAGAAATAACAGTGATTAGCTGGAGTGTGAGGAAGGTAGAGGCAGATGAAGCTTTTCACCTTTGGAACACTGGCAAGGCCTGTGACACTGCTTAGCATGACATGAATATTTGCTACTGTTTGAAGGTGTAATTATCTTGAGACGTGTCTCTGCACCTGTTTGTGATTGTTTTGGAAGGTTTCAGAAGTGACTACACCCTCAGCTGAACAATAGCAGCTGATGAAATGCACACTCCCAAGCCATTGTAATTTTGAGTAAAGCAGATTAAGTCAAGATGAAGGTTAATATGTATTGAAAACAACCTGTTTTCTTCAACATTTTAATGGAAAAGGAGTGCTTATGAAGAACCCTGGCAGCTAAGGGTTCACTGAGTATAGACTGGGTGTCGAGCCTCACGTGGCACTGATCTGACTGATGCTGAGGCCCATTAGAAGAGCACTGTGGGAAAGCCTAAGCCACAAAAACTTTTCTAGATAAGGAGATGGGTTTTTCTAGGCTTCTGAGTGTTCCAGGTGCTGAATATACTTGCAGCCTTTGCATCTTTTGCTCACTGGAATTTCTTGCTCCTTCCCTGCTGTACTCTTCATCCTCTGCTGCTTTCTTGGAGTATTTAATTGAGAGACTTACCCGCACTCAATCCAAAACAGAATAAAGGAAACTGGTCAAAGACTGGGGCACTGTAAGTGTATGCATGTATTATATTTCCATATAACCTGGTTTCTTGGGTTGTTTTGGTTTTTTTTTTTGGTTTTTTTTTTTTTTGTAGTGTATTTCCCATATCTAAATCTCTTGGTAAAGATGGCACTTAATATCTTGTTTAACTCAAGCCCCCAGATGCTTTAGCATATTCTTGAACACACACACACACAAAAATAGTAAACATATAAGTCAAGTAAAAACAACTCAATTCTAAAAATATTTTTTCAGTGTGTACTGCCTGAAAGTACACAGTTAAAACTTCCAGGCATAACAGGAGGATATAAGATAAACTTCTGGTATTCAGTTTTCTAGCAACATGGGGAAGTAATAGCAGCAATGATGGATAATCCATATTGAAAACGAAAGAAAGAAAGAAAGAAAGAAAGAAAGAAAGAAAGAAAGAAAGAAAGAAAGAAAGAAAGAAAGAAAGAAAGAAAGAAAGAGAGAAAGAAAGAAAGAAACAGTTAGTTTTATAATGTAAAGCCATGTCCACAGCTTAGATCACAAGCTTAAACCAAATATTTAAATTGTTTCATAAAGTTACTTATTGATTCTCAAAGAATAATGCAGAGCAAAGACTTAATCTATTGTGCTGACAAGGAAGAAAAAAATCAATGACCAAGAAACTAGATGCAAAAAGCTGATGAAACTATACTGTGAAACTAACCATCAGCTAAACTCACAGTTATGGCTGAAGCAATAAGGAGCAAATACAGTCTTATGCTGATATACCTATTCCCCTATCCCTTTGTTATCACTGCCAATAATATTCAAAAATGTCCAAAGGAATATGGAAAATGTAAGTAACATCACAAATATTTATCATCAAAGATACGTAGTCCCCCTCTTCCCTCCATTTTCCCCCCATTTACAGTTCAAACCCATACAACAAAGGATGGAATAGACTCAGGGGGGGAGATGGTAGCTCATGAGTAATACTATAACTTCAAGAAATCTTAGTGCAAAGACAGGTTTGAATAACAACTTAAAGAAACCAGATTTCTCCAGGAAGACACTGAAGAACCACCAGATGCATCACTTTGGGAAATTACCCGAAGGAAAAGGAAACTGACACAGATAGATCTTATGATTTGGCTAAATTATTTAGCCGAAAAAAAGCATTACACCTAATCCAAAAGGGTGGGAAGTGAAGTCTCTGAATCTAAAGTATGTAGACAGTTATTTACCCCAGTCCACAAGTAGTGCTTTCCTGTGATGGGACTACAATGTATATCAAGAATTTGTAGACAGTGCACCGGCTTGAAGGGTGCAGAGAAAAGTATTGATTGAACAATGAGAACAAGTCTAAAAGAATTATATTCACATTTCAATTTTGGAGATCCCTTACATGTGCTTTCTCTAGATATTTATGTGTTTGATATATACTAGTGTGAATGTTCATAGAAATTAGTATTCATATGCCTGTACTTCCAATGAAGAGATTTTTCAATCTGTATTCACCGATAATATTTCTTATAGCTATCTGCATTTCACGTGTATAAATGACATAACTAACCAGCATAACGCAAGCTATTTCTGTTACAGGCAGATTGCTATTTGAAATTCAAAGTATACCAGTTACTTTCATAAAGAAATTACATATGTATGATTATACGAAATACAAATAATGACGCATAATTTATTTACCTAATACCATTACATGAGAATTCTCCATTATGAATTCAAAAGTAATTTTCTTGATTAAAATAACTTCCAGCCCAAAAAAATTCTCTCTGGAAAAATATGAATGTTGAATAACAGAACCTGCTGAGTATTATGAAAGGTTTAAATAGCAAAAAGTTTTAATAATTATTGCTATAAAATTATTCACTCAGTACAAAACACCATTGAAAAAGAACATTTAAATTATGCAAATTTACTGTGCATTTTCTCTTCTGTCAGCCTTCCCACTAACAATACTGTTTAGTGAAAAGCCTTCGGTCTGTTGATATTTTTTTGGTTTTTTTTTTGTTTGTTTCAGGCTGAAGCAACCATAGTGTTTTACAGGAAAAAAATCTTACAGGTAGAAAAATCTCATGTTTAAGTAGTAAATAATCAAAAGCTTTCTCAGTAGTTCTCCTGGTCACATACACTTAAGACTGTAGAATATACGATTTACGTATTATGCAAATTAATCTAAAAATACCTTTGGTTTTGAAACAATTCAAATTAATTTTAACTATCATCCTATATCATTCCTGAAGGATCTTCAAGGTGCAAGCCGCACCATCTTTCTAGGACTGAAACTTGGAATGTAGTAAGGTATTAAAAAGTTTTATTTCTTTTCTTTTGCCTTTTTTTTTTTCAAAAATGGTTTTAAAAATAGTATTTATTTCATTAAAATTTAAATTAAAGTATGAATGCATGGCAAGTAACAGAGAATGCCTATTTCTCATTATAATTTAAAATGTCGAAGAAAGTTTAGACTTGTGAGTTGCAATATGTGAAGGTCTTTTGGCTTGGTCTTGTCTTTCACAAGTAAAAATTAGACGTAAACCGATCTCCATCATAAAGAATGAGACAGAGAATATTTTAATATTCTCATCAAAAGATGATGCTCCTTTTTACTTCTCTAATCTGGAATTGTACAGAATTAATATAATCACTGTAAAAATGTAGGAACTTTAGAGACAAAGATCCAAAAGCATGAAATATTGAGTAAAAGCAGTTCATGACTTATGAATCAGAAAAAAAAAAAAAAAATGAGCCGTGCATGCTAAAACATCCAGAATGCTAAAACATCTGAAAAAACACCAAAAGATAAATAAAGCCCGTATAGTTCAAGAAACTTATTTTGTGCTATCTGGAAATGACCCTTACTATCTGGAAACAAGACTTAAGTAATAAAAATGATCTGTGATATAGGATAGGAACACTGGCAAAACTGAGCAGAGATCCATAAAGGTTCAGCAGCAGACTTTATGTGATCATATTTCCATGGATTTTGTCCATTTTTATTTTACCATCTGATAAAAAGGCATATATTTAAAAAACTTCTCGATCTGAAATACATAGGGAGAGTCACATTTTAATTACGTAGCTGCTGGAAGGTGAGAATTGCTCTAGAGCATGCAGAGACAATTTAGTATTCATGGATGGGTTGTTTTGGGTTTGGGGGTTTTTTGGTGGTTTTTTTTTTTTATCTTTTAGCCTTAGTAAAGAGAGACCTTTTCTGACTTTTTAAGGAGAGGTCAAAAATGTGTAGGTTGATGTGTAGGATGAACTTTGAACCAGGGCCAATTAAAATAGGAATATTTAAAATGTCCTCGGTAGAAATCACACTGCATTTTTTTAAATAATAATTCCTGCCTATCTAACTTAAAGAAAACATTTTGCTGACCGGGGATTGGCACTGCCAGCCAGCCTCAACTGCTGTTTTTTTCAACGACAGTAAAATATACTTTTTGTACTAGTGTTAGTATTTCCTTCATCCCAGTTCATACGTCTTTCTGTGCTAAACCTCCAGTCTCTCCTGATAAGCCGGGCAGTCAGGATATGCAGCCGTGTGGCTGAACCATCTCCTTCCATTCATTTTGCGGTCCATTTCAATGGAATGATCTGAAGTAAAACAGTAGAAAGCCCTCGCTGTTTTCTAACCTTTCCTAAGAGATGACCTTTCCATTAGATATGGTATAGCGACCTACACTGTGGGAAGCCTTTTAAAGACAGTTGGTTTGCTATTTCCCAAATGGATTTGTTTGTCTGGAAAGCAAATCATTAGCTGTCTGCAAGTCAGTTCTTTGCTGCTCCTATCAAAAGCTTTGAGGCTCTTTAAGTGTTGGAAGTTAGCCAGAAAGATTTTATGTTGTGTACAAGTTCTGTTTCAGAGCTCAGACGTGAATTCTTTATAGCGAGATTACTGATATCTCAACTACTCAGTCTCCGTGGGAGTGAGACTCTGGTCCATTCCAGGAAGGGAAAGGAAGGGTGATCTTAAGTGAGATTAACCATCTCAGTTCAGGAGAAACCTGAGTCTTAAGATATCACAACTGTTGCTTAAAGATGTCTGTTTTAACCATTTGAGCCTAAATTCTTTATAGTTTCTTTCTTCCAAAGTATTTGATTTTACATGAGTCCAGAAACATATAAATATTTTTAAAGAAAATTTTCTGATTTGTTGTTTTATTTTATTTTTTTTTTAATCTGGTTTTGGTAAATTCCTTTTTATTCTCTCGTTTATAGAAGAAAAAATATATTTAATAGTCTCATTCCTTATACTGCATCCTTAATTGTACAAAACAGAAATTGTTCATGTACAGAAAGCTGGGGAAAACCCCTAAAACTGACAAATTAACCTCCTACAAACACAGCCAATCATAACAACTCATAACAAAAGGTGGTAACCGACCTCGTTTCTCCAGAAAAAAAAAAAAAAAGGAGTGATAACTTACCAAGGTTCTGTTTTATTTCATGGCTTTCAGACAGACAGCCTATCTCCTGCCCTCTACACTGCTCTGGTCAGCAACTGGAAAAGAAAGTAGCAGTGTCAGGTTAAAGGCGGTAAAGACCTTACTTCTGCAGTGTCATCCTCAGTTGACCATTGCATTTTGCATTTCTTACAAAGAACAAAATGACTGAAAGAGAAAAGACCACTTGGCAAGGTGGAGATCTATTCTCTGTAAAAGACCGCTATTTACATTTCTAAAACATAACCACATCTTTAGTGTTAATGTTCTTAGATATATTTACTTAGCAGTCATTGTTCAAATACATGAAAATGCTAATTCCGCACCATTAAAAGAGAAAAAAGGGCAGCCCAGAGAACACCTATAGTCATATAGAGCTGTGAAAAGGGATCAGTTGCTCATTGTACTTTACAAATCATGACTTAGTGTCAGTAAAGGCAACAAAGCTGAGAAAGCTCGAAGAGAAGAAAAGTAAGTGTCTCCTGACAGTCTGGAGGTGAACTGTAAAGCTCCTTGGTTCAAGAAGTGGGAGTACTAGAAGTCTGCAGGAACTCAAGGGACAACTGGAGAAACTGCATGGAAAGAAAAGAGGGAAGTGTAATTCAAAGATACCATCACTATTTCAGGATGTAATTGGGACCTCAGTTGTTGGAGGCTGGGAGAATATTGTGAAGAACTATCACTATTTATTTGGGGGTTTTAATTATGTTTTTATATATATATTATACATACTGTAAGATGTTCCTGACATCTACATTTCACCATTGCTGGCATAATGCTCAGATAAATGATTCTTTAGTCTTATATTATAGAGAGTTATATATTTTTATAACATTCAGTTTAACAAAAAATAGTTTACTGTGTGCAGATACAATGGGTGACATTCCATGCGTTGCCTCATAATAAGTGTTTGCAGCTAATACTTTATCTCCAGGGTGTAAATCAATTAGTTAAATCCATGTTTTTCGTGTTCTAAAGTATTTTCACTTTTAGAAAAAAAACAGAATTAATTGGCCTCATTTATTTTCCATGTGACAGTGCTCAGTTTCAACTTTGTTTCAGTGAGGTACAGTAATTTCTTCATTATGAGTTGGAACTGTTCCCAGCTTTGTATATTCTTAAATAACAAAACAGTGAAAATAGAATTTTATAAAATTATAGTCTGGAAGTGAAAAAAACATCACAAAACAAAATACTTTTTGGGTACACTTGTATTTATTGATTTTCTACATTAAAGAAAATAGATTTAGCAGAAATTTTCATGACTTGTTCAAAGAAGCACATCCATTTACGATACTTGGGAAAAAATAAACTTGGAAAAATTTTGAAATCAGAGCAGATGACAGTAAAAGAAAATATCCTTTTCTTCTTTCCTTTAAATAAAGAGATCAACTATTTTCTAATGTACCATTTGATGAATTCTGATAAATTGTGACTATATTTCACAATTATTTTTGGTGTGGTCCATTTTTACTGGAATATGAACATGAGTGTGGGTTTTTTCATAAATTGTACAGATAAGTGCATGGTGAAGGAGTAGATAATTATATTTTTTGTAAGAATGTATTTGCTTTATTAATTTGGGTTCAAACCTCAATTCCCAAACTGAAATTATTATGCCCATGCAAGAGCTTCGTCTTTATCAAACTTTCACTCATTTTAGTATAATCCTCCTGATGGAGGATTTGATGGAACGCTGCAACAGGTTGCCCAGGGAAGCGGTTGAGGCCCCTTCCCTGGAGGTATTCAAGGTGAGGCTCAACGAGGCCCTGGAGGTTGAACTAGATGACCCTAGAAGTCCCTTCCTGACGGGACCATTCTATGGTTCTCTGGTTAGCAAAATCTAGAAAGATAAAGCATGTGAAGATATACAACTGTCACCATTAATTCATCATTTGTGAAGTTGTATGATTGAGGATCACTATCATTTCCTACCTCCTTATCCCAGTCATTAGCAACTCTAACAAGTAGGAACTTCAGGTCACGAAAAGATGTAAAAGCACATTTCACAAGCTCTGTGGGACGCCTTCAAGGAGAGTCAAGAGTGAATGGTAAGTTACAATCAAGAACAGGTCCAAAACTGATTGGTATTCAGGCATAACAATGTATGTTTTCTTACACATTGTACGTGCTTTAAAAAATCAAGTATTTTATCCATGGAAACTTGCCGTATCACGTCGTTTTGGTTTAGTGTTAGGAAAATCTGGGGGATCTTTTTTAGCAGGAAATATTAAAAATTGTTTTGGAGTCAGGGCCTGTACTATCTTGTGTAAAAAAGACAGGCAATCGAAGTGTAAAATGTTCCAAATGTGCTCTACCTTTTTGGAAACATGAACGTCCCCATCTGAAAAGAAGGTGAAAAAAGGAGGTTACAGATCCACAAATGTCATCCATAGGTATAATCTAAGTTGGTAAATTACCTGCAGGTGTATGTCTGGTTTTGCCATTGCTCTGCCAGATGTAGCGTGCGTCAAAGCCGATGCAAAGATTAACACTAATGGATAGATTAACACTAATGGATAGAGATGTAGACTGCAAGAAGGAAACAGCATTCAGTGGTTTTTTGCCTGAGGAGTAGCTCCTCGCTACATACCCTCACTATCTAGAGTTTATTTTTTCCTTATTAGGTTTAATTAGCTTAAAAGCTTCATTTTTAAACTTGTCTGCCTGACGTAGTTATCTCAGTTTCCTCAAAATTAAGGTAACTCAAATTAAGCCACTGATGACCCTTTCCCATAAATGTATTGTGTATGCACAGTACAGATGGGCAGTGTGAACCCTCTTTTCAGAAGTATTAACCGTAGCTCTCACATAGGTAAGCACAGACTGTTTATAGATTCAGCATTTTGATTTTTTGCGTTTAGTTTGGGATTAAAGAATGGTTTATGATAGTCATCTATTCATCACACTCAAAGCTCAATCATTTGGGAAGTGTTACTATGCTTTGTTATAACTGTAGCACCTGCACAGTGGCTTCATCTATACTTAACCATACATCAAAACACTTAATGGTTTAAAAAAAAAAAGAGAGAATCAGATAATGAAATTATTTGTGCAACATCAAATCTGGACAACAGTTTTAGCCAGAAATTACAAAGGTATCGAGGCAAACTTTCATCTTTAATACAAGTTCATTAGATGTGATGAGATGAATAAAAAAAAGAGAATGAATGTTATGATTAAACTGAACAAAACCAGTTTTTTTTGTAAGGAGACAGGAAACAGTAGGTGGTCTCCAGTAGTTACTGGAACACTGGCCTAGGTTTTAAGACACATGCTTGCAGTTTCCACTTCTGCAGTTTTCATCTCTGCCATGGAGACAACACATCAGTTTCTCTGTGACTCAGTTCTCTACCTATAAGGTGGAAAAAAAAAATCATCATCATCATCGTCATCCTTTCTTTAATAGAAAAAAGCAGAATTATAAGAACAAATACATTAAAATTAAAGGCTCAAATACACTATCTGTGATGCCTATGATACATGTTCGAACAGAACATTTGACAGAACTGTGTAAGTAGGAAGTACAAAACAACAACGTTTGATTTATTACAGGGTCTTATTTTAACCTCCAGTACTTTGAACCATATTCATGATTAACATCCAGGAAGACTTAACTTCCTTATACATTGAATTAGAATTAGTTAGATGCATAAACACAACTATATTTTGTCCTGAATATTTAGCACTTTTTAATTTTTTTATTTTTTTTTTATTTAAGCTCCTGCTGCTTCTTATAAGTCTTAAAATAGTTCTGTCCATAAACATCAAAATAAGAGTAAAGCTTCAGTTGTTTCCCTTCAGGTAGGAAATAATTGTTTATCTTCCTAGAGTTTACCTCCAGGAATTTTTAGCTAATATTCAACCCATTTTTTCCTCTCAGTTTCAATTGAGGATTTTTGATGATAACCTCTAAATTTTATTCTAACTAATTATTCTCCGGGCTTGATTTCTACCTGTTTCACATATTCATAGATTCTTCTCTGTATTTTCCCCTCCTACTTACACTGTTATACAGTTAAAACCTTCTACATAATATATTCTATGTTTATTATTTTATCTACTTCCAGTCTATCTGCATATAACCCTAGCTCTGAAAATGAATGGTGTTTTTGTTAAATTCCAATAATTAGATAATTGAAATGTAATTATGCATGATTGCAATAATAAACCAGAAGTGATAAAATATTGTTTTCACAATAAATTATTTAACATATCTGAACTTTCTCCCTGCCATCACAGGACATATTTTATTGCAATACTTTCATTCAAACTCAGACTTTAGTAGTATGATTTATTTCTTGCTCAGAAACCTGTCAGGTCTTTTGAAACATTGTCTCTTCTTTAAAAGTTAGAAAATTGCCTTTCTATCACATTTGTATTGTGTTTTGGATACCCTCTAACATAAATAATGCATAATCATAACTGACTGCAATGCATTCTGAGGGTCAATCCAGACCCATTCCTGGGGTCTAACCTCAGCTATTAACTTTTTTTTTTTT
>VXBJ01003289.1:2308219-2395874 GCA_013400055.1 Nycticryphes semicollaris | reverse complement strand
TTTTTTTTTTTTTTTAATGATAAAGATATTGGCAAACAAAGAAGTGAAGTGAAACCACAAAATTGTTCCCATGGGTCACTGAATAGCTACAAGATCAAAAAGTCTACTGCTTACACAGAAGTCAGACCCCAGTTGAGAGGATGTTTTAAAACTGTATAGCGTTAGAGACTGCTGGAGAACACAATCTTTCAAAAAACAATGTCACTGATAAAGAAATCCCTTTTGAAAAAGACAAAAATATGTCGGGTGTCTCTGCCATTTTTCTTATTATCTCCTATTTTGGTACCACAAAATTCCTTAGTCTAGAAACACTAGGGAACAAAAAAGAATGGGAAGAGGCTGCAACATAACACAATGTCTCAGAGTATTATGACAGTTGAAAAATAGGTAGTGTATTGACTTTAATGACCCACCAAGAAAATTCAATGTCTGTAACAATCAGTTTTGAAAACAGCTGAAGATTAGAAACTGTATCAAAAACAAATAAAAAACAAAAAAACACCCCACAAAACCCAAAACAAACAGAACAAAGAAACCCCTTCTTTGACTCTTATCTCATTTCTGAGACACCTGTCTCAGTATCATATCTGAAATCCAAAGTTAGACTTTCCATGTCAGACACAGTTCTGTACTAATACACAATTTCTAATTCAGCTGAAACTTGATTAGATTTGGGGTTTAAAAAAAAAAATAAATATAAAAAAAAAATATATATATAAAAAGGAGAAAGCCTGTGTGAAGAAAACCACAGCAAAGTTTATGATATATGGCATTCAGATTTGTTTCAACTGCAGTCTTCGGCCCTGCTGTTAGTGTAAGTAATTAGGGTCCTTGTCAAACAATGTATTTCATGACACTTATGTCTCATGAATCAGGTTAATTATGGCGTTCACAGCAGGCAGGACAGGATATTACTTATGCTTTTTAAATTGTCTGTTTATCAAACTCTGGTGTTACACAAAAAAAAAAAGAAAAAAAAAGGCTATATATAGGATCACATCCAAAATATCAGACACAAGACAGAGTATATCTAATCTAGTCCAGTACATTTTAAATAAATCTATTCATTTAAATTATTCAGTTTAAATTCAAATCTGACCTTCTGTGTTAGCCATCCATGTCAACCATGAATAGTTGAAAAACCTAAGTATATTGGAAATATCTGACATCAAGATATTTCTGTGGTAGAAGAAGACATCACAGTTGTAGGTTTTTAAGTACAGTGCAGCAAATAAAATTTTTCATAGGGAAAAAATTGTCCTAAGGGAAACAATGGAATTTAAGAATGAAAGAATGTTGGCATTCCCATATCCAAACACCCTGAGACATGAAATATCTTTAAGAAAACATTTTAACTTCTATATTTAGATAGTGTATAGCCAATGAGCACCTTGATGAGTAAAAACAATAAAAGTACCATCCTGAGCTCCAAATGAAATAGAAATTAGTGTCAATGAGTGTGGTTATATTCATAAATACAGCATTTGATATAATTTGTGGTTTCGTCTTGGACAAGTTAATGATCAAAAATATTATAGCTGGCATCATTTTCCTTCACAGTGTAAGATCAACACCAGTACTTTCTTTAGGAACTCCTGTATGAGAAGAATTTACACAAGCAGACCCTAAATCAAAAAACTAATATGAACTTCTAGAAATATAACAGCATTTCAGTTTGAAGGAAAATTTATGAGACATCTAGTCCAATGTCAAAGTCAGATGAGGCTTCTCAGGCTTGTGTTTAGGCAAGTTTTAATTATCTCCAAGTGTGACAATTTTGCAGCCTCTCTAGGAAACCTGGTACAGGATCAGCCACTCTATTTGCAGCATTTTTTTTTCTTCATAATCATTTGGAATTTCTGTTGCTGAAACTTTTATTATGTCTAACTAGAAGCCTTTTTTTCTGCAAAACCTATCTTTTAGATAGTAGATATCTGCAGTGGTATTCTCTTTGAGTGTTTTATTTTCTAGACTAAACAAGACCACTTCCCATTCATTGCTTAAATATTGAATATGAATATTATTTGCTTAGAAAGAACTGGAAATACCATGAATTGTGACATGCTGACAATCTTGTGATTTATGTGTTATCATCCATTAATATAAATTTGGTATAATTTGATGTGTGTTTTTTAGGTTTGGGTTGGGTTGGGATTTTTTCATTTTTTGGTATAACAAAAAATTAAAATCTGTTTAAACATAGTTAAAGAGTTTATGCTGATCAAGCTGACCTGGAATAAATATCACATGCAGATTTACTTTTAACTTTAAGTGTATGACCAGAAGAAACTTGACTGTGAAACACATTAATGAGGCAGTTGCAGCTACAATGGAAGAGTTAAAAATAAATAAATCAAAAGATTAACTAACCAAAATACAAAGAGAACATAGCTTTCAAAAGCAGAAATCAGCCAGGTGGCTTGAGTAACTTTACTAATAAATCAGAGAGAATGAATTTTAATAGTAAGGAATACATTAGGGGAAAAGAAATTTAGCTATTGACTATTATCCTGTGTATTTTCCTGGTTTCAATTTTCTTCTTTTTTTCACCTTTGATAGTTCTTTCTTAAGGCAGTTAATGTGCTGCTTACAGGCAGACAAGACTGTCTTATTGAACAACATACCATTTTGTCTAATTTTGTCAGATTCCTAGACAGAGACTAGAGACATCAGTGTATTAACAATTGCTAAATTTTGAAAGTAGTCATTGCTTCAAAAGTCATTTTAGAAATACTGCACAGTTGATCCTTCTTTGTCAACAAGATGATGTACTAAATATCTACACCAAGATCTTCCAGAATCTTTTCTTTTGCTTTTTATAAAACATTTTTTTTTTCTCTCCGTGGATGATGTGGGTCACAACAAAAAAGGATTTCTCTTCCCCAAATATGTGTTCACATGTTTCCATGGGTATGAGTAGAGAGCAGAATTGTCTGAAAACAGAAACAATTTGTGGTGGGAGGGTAGAGAGGTGAGCCCTGGGCTTTTGTATTATGCTTACCTTGACCCAAGACAGTCATTCTCTTAACCCTCTGTACAAGAAAGTCTATGGAGCAGTGAAAAAAAAGAAATTATACCAGAAAGACGCACACACTGACTTTACCCAGGGACCCATAAACTAGTTTAATACAGGCAAACTAAAGAATTCTGTTAACAGATTTTATCTACTTTGTTGTTACGTTGTTATAAAATTAAAAAAAATATAATCACATTCCCTTCTCACCTTCCTGAGACTCATTCAACACCAGCTAACTGCCTGGAAAGAATGACATTAATACCAGCCTGTTTGATCTGACTCAGGGCCACTTTGATTAGACAAACTTCCAGTGATGGAAACAGAGGACTTGCCTTGTTCATTGAAGTCGTAGCTGAAGTGCTGGCTGCAGGAACAACCGTTCCGGCATTCATCAGCCTGAGTCAGGATTTAGAAACAGGCAGTTTACAAAACCAAGGGACAGTTATCCAAGTAAAAGTAACTCTTCCAATGAGTTATGTTTAGTAATACCCAAACATATTAGACAGATGATTACAAATGTTATACACAGGCTATAAACATGAGGGCTTTATGGGTGAAACGCTCCCTGAGTGGCAAGTCTCACATTATCAGATGCATGAAACAATTTACAGGAGAAACATTTTATCTTTAATTAACTCTAATTTCTTTAATCACATGGCTAATTAGTGGTAAAAAAAAGAGCATAGGTTAACACCACAGTATTCATGTGTTATCTTGAAATCATTTTCTTTCTTCAGTATTTTCTGAGGAAATAATTTTTTTAGCTGTTCTTTATTTTTTCTTCATGGCACGCAAACGCTGTAAATAAAGCCAGCTGTCTGACTGCAAATGTTCACCTTTACTCCTTTGGAAGTCTATTGTTGATAGGAACAGTTATGACCTCTTTCACGATCTAAATGTGGCTACCCCAAACCCACCAACGCTGAGCTGTACAAGGACCCACTTGATGTAATACACCAGCTACAGAATGACCCTCTCTCCTCATCGCCTTAACCGACTTCCCGCTGAAGTCTGTCTGGTAGCTCTCTAAGCCATGGAGGTATTAGGATTGTCAGCTGCTACTTGTGGACCTGATAACTACGCAGCCAAATTTTAGATGCTCAGCGAGGCCTTATTTGAAGGTCCAGGATACTTGTAATCCTGGTGGAATAAGCAGCAGAGCAGTGCAAAAAGTCTGCGCGACCTCTGCTGAAGGGGAGTCTGAAAACAATGTTTTCCAGGAATTGAGTCCACTCTTCAGTTCTTCCATTGACTTTTGTAGAAAAAACAGGGATCATTTTGGAGAAAATCACATCATATATAAATTCTGTGGTATTCGCCTTTTGCTACAATTTAGCGAGAATCATCCCTGTACCAATCGCATCATATCTTGTTCAGCTTATTTCTCCCACAGTAACTTAAAACTCCTGCAAATAATGCTTTATGTTATATCAGATATGCAGTGATAACTTCTTTCAGGGGTGCTAAAACTATGTTAATACTACCTGTTTTCTGGAGAACCATGGAATATATGATAAGTGCCAATTTTAAATTATAGCCAAATAATCTTAAATGGTAATGAATTTCTTCAGCCTTAAATTATTGAGCAAGGTTCTCAAATACATTAAAAATGTACTTAACGTGATCACTTGGAATAACTTTATATGCAACACAGTTTAATGCTGTTGTCTGTAAAATAATAACCTATAAGTATGATCTTCCCAGCTTTCTTTAATGATAACATAAACATTTTGTTTGTTGGTTTTGGGATTTTTTTAAATTATTCTATTAGGATAAGGTCTGTAGAGATAAACAGAAATAAAAATTGTTCTCACCTTTGTAATTATGAGAGTAATCACCAGTAATTATGAGAGAACCAAATTCCATAATTTCCATTCCTGTTTGAAGCTCTTTGGTTCCTGTGTATTTGGAAAGTGATGCAGATTTAAAAGAAACAGTGAGTCTTAATTTAAGTTCAAAGTTTAAAAAGCAAACAAAAAACTCTCAAAACATTTTGTAGGGTAATATTGCTGTTGGAACATTCTATGTAACTCCTGCCCAAATAAGATTTAAATGTTGGAAAGGAGAGAGTGAAGTTTTGAGACTTGGCATTTGGTTCTGGAAACTATAGAGGTAATTTTCAGTACTTCTCTAAATGAATTCCAGGTACACAGAGAAAATTCTGAATTCAATTTCTACTCTGCTGAGACTCATCCTTGCACTTTAAAATTCCATATTTCCTAAACTGCTGCCTGGAAAAGTCACATCATTCTGTGGCAGGCAATCACTGAAGTAGCCTAAAGCCATACAATCAGAGCTTTGAAGATCAAAAGTGTGACGCTGAAGTTGATGTAAATTGAAAAGGGGAGACAGTTTAGCATATGGAGTACTGTCACATTGAACCTTTGAAAAAATTGTCATATGTATGGTAGAAGTGTGGCTAATGCATTGAGAAAAGCCTGTGTATTGCTGTTCCAGGAGTACAGCATGGGTCACCCAACGTGAGCTTCCAGATATCTGCATCTAAATCAGTACTGGAAAGTTTCTTTGTCTCCTTCCTCCTGTGCAAAGCACAATTATATATTCTGTTTGAGGTATACCATACTATGCTTGTCCATTTTTATACTCTAGGCATTGCCATGTAGAAGACATCTTATCCTGAAATGTGTTTGTGCAAAATACAGCTGTAAAATCTAGAAAAGATAATTAAAATGAAACAAACAAACAGAACTGAAAAACAAACACATGACTGATAGCAGTAGGAGTTGATAGCTTGTTTTGAATACTTTTGGTGGTTTTTTCGGCCTTGCTCAGAATAAGTTAGACACCAAAAATCACAGGATCACTTTGGCTGGCCACACTGAGCAGTGATTTGCCATAGTAGATTATAACATGCCATATAGATAGGGAGAAGAAGGTATTAAGTGTGGATCCAGACACCTGCAAAGACATTCTGCCAACAATAGGATGTGTGAATTCAGGTTTGATCTGGCCTTTCATATTTCTTCAGCGCCTTAAAAATTCATTTTCTGTGAATGTCACGTACTCTGTGAGGGAGTATCTCTCATTTGTAACAACAGCTAAATAAATGTTCTCGTAAGTGATCTGAGAATTCCTTGTGGGTGGCATTGCTGGGACTGGAAGGTATTTTTGTTCATAGTCTGCGGAAATACTGTAACACCTGAAGTGGGTTCCAGGGTGTGAGGGGTTTCCCTTTCTGGTCAACAATAGCACAAAACTGCCTTAGAATATAATTTTATTGGCTGCTTTCTAAATGGCAGTAAAAATAATCACAAATTAGTTGACTCACTTGTGAGGTAGATCAGCAGCTATAGAAGGTTACATGAACCCAAACACAGCTTACAACGTATCATTTCAGTGCAACAAGGTGCAATGATTAATGCCATAAGGTCATTAATATTATCATCGTTTCAAATGTTACGTATACTTTTCCAGTTTCCTTTATGGAGCTATAGAAGAACATGCCTTTGTTCTGCTGAAATGCTACAGCTTTAAGGACAAGGAACCTGACTCCATTAGATACTGAAGTAATTCAGCCCACCAGTTGCTGTGGATGCTGAGCACCTTTCCAAGGGATGCCTGGAACTTCATAGGATCAGTTCATAGCAGCGCTGCTGCAGTAAGCTCTTGGTGTTTCTGTCATACAGGCAATAGAAAAATGTGATAAAGTGTGTTTAGATGAAATATAGCAACCTAGTCAGCTGTTAATACTGGCAGTGGTGAGTCAATTTGAAGTCGCAGCTGAAAGGATTCCAGCAGTAAAATTGAAAAAGTTTTGGATCAATATAGGTAAATAAGAACACAGTAGACTTACAGAGGAGCAGACCTTCCAGTTTTAAGTCTATGAAAAGTAAAGGAATTGGGTTGTCAAGATTACTCTGTTTAGTCGGCCCTGCAAAGTCTTCCAGTGTTCTAAAAACTATTTGTCCTCTTTAGGGGAGATGTGCAAAGCAGCATTGGCTAGCATTTTTATTTTCATTATATTTGTTTTCTTTATGCTTGACTGCTCTATACAATGCCATTCCCTATAATACTGAGCATTCTAGCTTGCAATTTTAAAAGCATCATTCACAATAAATAAATGTATCTGTCAGATCTCAGAGAGAAACACAAATGTGCTGTGTTTTCTGTGAGAGAAATATACAATTGAAAAACTCCCCAAAGTAATTTTCTCCCAGGTCCATCATATACCCATATTTAATAGGCTTTTTGGCCCAGATGGTTGTAGTTAGGCCTTGGATTTTTGTGATAGAAATTCTGCATAGCAAATATAGGAAATAAATTTGCTAGAACAATGATATGAACTTTGTACCAAAAACATATCTGATTTTCACTATGCTATTTATTTTCTTTTTAACTTAACTTCCAAATTTCCTTGACCCAAATATGCCGAGCATGTGCCCAAGAGTAACCAGCTGCCAAGTGCCTAATGTATACATGCCTGGGATATATATGAATTGCAATACACCTGAGCCCTTCTTTCTGCTGGCAAATGCCTGAAAGAAGAAAGACAAACATCCTAATTTTGAGTCAGCATATATTTGATCCAGAATAAAGTAGAATTCAAGATGATAACAATAATCTCTTCCTCTAAATAAGAATTCAAAGCAAACACTGAGCTAAAAGCCAATGGGTCACCTGGAACAGAACACAAGAAAACCAATAACGAAACACGAACATTATGGTGCCCCCCGTACTGCTGAATACAGATGGAGTTCTTTGCAGTTTTAACTGAGATGTGTTTTTTAGTTCAGAACTGATGGCAATGACACAGTCTTCCAGGTGTACTCATTGAGGGAATTCCCACCTCTCTGCTGCCCTGAGCAAATAGAATTTGGACCCATGAAATAGTAAAGTGATTTGACATCCTAAATCTTTTAGTCACGTTTGGAACTTCAGGTTTTCTAGGAATCCATCACGATGACCTTAAACCTTACTGAGAATCTGACAAGACCCAATGAAAAGAGCTATTGTTGTGGTACTTTTTGTATGCTTTGTGTCTTCTACCATTATCTAAGTGGTCCATCACTGAAATAACTGACGAGGTAACAAGAGAATTATTCTTGAAGGTAAGATAAATATTGTTACTTCTCTTTTGCAGTTAAGGATCTGAAGCACAGGTAGGGATAGCTATGAAGCAGTGAAACACTTAAATATATACTCACCTTCACATATCTGAGAAGCTTGGTTTGCTAAATGAAAGCAAAAAATGCATTAGAGAATTTTTTCCAGACCTACATGACTTCCCAAGGTTCACATAGATGTTTGTAGCGATGTTGAGTGATGTTGGTGAAATGTTTTAACCACAGATTCCTTTTCTGCAAGTATGTAGAAAGATCTTTAGAGGACCAAATTTTTTACAATAAAACTGTTAAAATTCATTGAATCGCTTGTCTGACAGTAGTTTTATAACCTTAGAGACAGAATTTGATTGATAGCTGAAACCAAATCTAAAGTTTTCTGGCAAAGAACGATGAGGAAAATTCCAGTATATGAAGTAATGCCCTTCTGTTGGCCATTTTTTCCTTTAAAAGTATTATTCTCTCACTTTTCAGTGATGGGAGAAACACATACATCTTGCTATTTTACCAGTATTTGATGTAAACAATCTGAGGGGCTTTGGATAATGAATGAATAGCAGATTTTAATTTGGGCAAGATGACTATATTTTCCCCTCCTGATCACATTATATGCCAACCAAAAGGAAATATTTTAAGGATAACCATTATTTTTCAGATCTTTGTTCAAACTGCTTAGGCTAAGATAACTTTGCTTGTAGCAATCGATGTCTCAAATTTTTCAAGATATGCTAAAAATTACTGATGAGTTTTTATAGATTTCAGAAGATTACAAGTCACTTGGCTATCAAAATTAAATTAATAAGCCAACATTTGACAATATTCATAATAAAAATATATTATTTGCACATTCAAAACTGGAATATGAACCATAGATGGTCTACAGAACAAGTCTTTTCTTTAAATAATGTGGTTTGAGGTAAAACAGAACCAATTTTCTGTTCAGTAATATTACTTTTTCACTAAACCTCTTCTAACTAATGAAACTCTCTGAAATTAACAGCATATTGTAGAGAGTTTCAGCAATCTTACCCTAAACAAATGTCCTCACATTCAGGGAACAGTGTAGTTTTAAAACTGATTGTGGTTAGCAATATTGCAAAAGAGAACAGATTCTGCGGCTTTTCATCAGAACGAAACATTAGAGATTCATCTACAACAGATTATTTCCTTCCAAGATTAACTCTCTGTTAACACTAAAAAAAAATAATAAATCAATGAGCTGTATGTATCAATGTCATCTTGTCACTTCTAGTATAATATCTCCAATCTTTCCTGTTTTCTTGCTTGTCATATTGTAGTTTTCTCTGTGCTTTCAGAGGATCCAATTTCCTTAGATTCCCAGGTATGCTCTGTGAAAGTTTTGAGATAATTTGTAGTTTGGTGACCTGTTTTCCCAGTATCTTTTCATACTGTGGATTTGTCAAGGTAATGTGAAAAATAACAGTCAAAACTCACAGTAAATATATTTTGTTCTTTATTGTTTTAGTTTAAACAAATGTATCAAAATAACAGTAACTGGAAAGAATAATACTTACCGAATAAAAAAAAAGTTCAAATTAATTTCTTGTATCATTTCTACAAAATTTACAGGGCTTTATTTTGTTTTCTTACTTTGGGACATTTTTTATAAAGAGAAATTACTTAACAAAAAAATAAAGAACCCACAAAACCAAACCCGTAAAAATTCACAGCAACCTGATCTATAATGTGTTTGCTTTTGCTGGGGAATATTACAAGTTGAATTATGAATTATAATAAACTGTGTTTAACGAGGGCCTGTTAAATGTAGTAGTTTTATGACAAAAATGAGACCTATAGAAAGAAATTTTGCTCTGTACTTACTTTTTTTTCTTCATTTATCTACTCCATAGTACCAGAAATTCAATAACATCACCTCTCCTCCTTTTAAATACCGATTGCCTGATGTGACATAGATATAAAAAGTCTATATAGTCTTCACCTCTGATGAAATAATCTGAGAGTCCTGTGGATTTTTAGGTATTAGTAGCACAGTCTTTTTTCCGAAGATGGTGCTGTTGGAAATCTCTACTGCCCCAGAAAGAGTGTGTTTCTGTTGGTGTTCTCAGGCCTTGGAATATCACCTCTACAAACATTCTACCAAATCTGAGCAGCGATGGACATCACTGGGATAAGAAACTTTGCAGTTCTCACTGTGAGAATTCTCAGAATTAGTCAAGCACCTCACTTGAGGCAATGAGGCTTTATTAGAAAATTAAATCAGTCAGGGATCTTCCCCTGGTCCTCTGGCCAGCTGTCATGGCAAAACTTCTGTCTGTACACTGAAACTCTCTCATTCTCCAAAAAAGCATGGCCATCTCTGTGCTGTTTATTAGGAATGGTCCTTGCACTAAACGAACTCCTAAGGAAGGTGGAGAAAATGCCAAAATACAGAGACTAAAATTATGTCATAATTTAACGATTTATGAATTTCCAATTGTGTGTGACCGCACTGCAGAGCTCAGTCCTTTGTACTAGTCCTGCTTAGCCTCTCCAACACACATGCAATAGTGTTATGCTGAACATCTTCAGGAAAAAAAAAAAAACACCAAACCCAAAATAGATCAAAAAACCCAAACAAACCCTACTCACAGTTTTGAATACGTCTAGAAAGATCTGTGGAAACATAACTTGACCTCCTTTTATAAGCTAGAATAGCTGGAAGCACATGACAACAATTGCCAAGGATTTTCTTACTGAAATATAAGGATCTTATATGGCTTTGGATCTGCGATATAAAACAATTTTTAGGTGTTTCTAAAATCACTTTTGAGCATACTATGAAAAAAATTAATAATTAATAATGTCAGGAAACCTGTTTATACTGATAGGATGAGAAAAATACAGCTACAGATAGACCTGAAAAGGCGTAAAGATATGTGAAATGTAAAGTTTGTTGGAATGTCAGTGATGTGGAGAAAAAAAAACCAGAAATGGCACCGTTGTGTTCCTACAACTGGCTGAACTGGTCAATAGATTGATCTGATTACCAAACCACAGCCAAACACTGCTTCAGGAAGAGACCATTTTGTCTGTGTCAGGAGCAGTATAGCAGGCACAGAGTATGGACAATGGACTAGCAAGATCCAGGAGCACAATAGTAGGTGATTCAAACTGCCCAGGGGGATGCACAAACATTTTTCTGCAAAACAGAAAGCAAGCCACTTGACAGTTTCATTGAATGTCTCTAGTTCTTGTATTCTGTAATCCCTTACAATTATTTCTGTGATACAACACAGAGGCAGGACTATCTGTCCCATAATCACTGCTAGTCACCACTCAACTTTCTTCTCTGCATCTGTGCAAACTGTATTCATTCAGCTGCAGTTTGGTTAGTGGACTCTGGAGGCTTATGTAGATATAGGATGCAGAGAGATGATATTCCTGGCAGACCCTCTCTACTCTGCGCTTACCCTTCTACTCTGCACTCTTGAAACCCCACCTGGAGTACTGTGTCCAGCTCTGGAGTCCTCCACAGAGAAAGGACATGGACATGTTGGAATGGGTCCAGAGGAGGGCTACAAAGATTACCAGAGGGATGGAGCACCTCTCCTATGAAGACAGGCTGAAGGAGCTGGGCTTGTTCAGCCTGGAGAAGAGAAGGCTCCAGGGAGATCTTATAGCAGCCTTCCAATATCTGCAGAGAACCTACAGGAGAGCTGGAGAGGGACTCTCTGTGAGGAAGTGCCATGACAAGTCAACGGATAATGGCTTTAAATTGAAAGAGGAGGAGAGATTTAGATTAGATACCACGTACAAAACTCTTGAAAGTGCAAAGACCTCCTTCTGGGTACCAGCATATTACAACAGTCAAGTGACAAATATATCTTTTCCAGAGCTATTTTCCTCCTGCAAACACTGAGAGGTTTCCACTATATAATAAAAATAGGAAGAAGAGAGAAAATTTCAGTTTGCTGCAGTAAATGGAAAGCATAAAATAAAAAATAAATTCATTGTGGTCTGAAGCTTTTAGAAGATACTGTAAACAATGATGAAAGCTGCAAACATATACACTGATACATAAATGTTTGACAGAGCAATCACAAGAAGGTATTTGGACTTCAAACTGACCTGCAGCAAAATGGTGACACTTCATTCAAGAAATATTGAAGAAATTCATATGTGAATAATTGAAGAGAAGTAAATCCAGGGCAACAAAATGGTCAGAAAACAGAAATGAACTAAACATTCTTTCAGTTTGCTGGAAAATAGTATTAACATTTTTTCAAATAAAACTAAGTTTGATTCTAATTTCATAGTATTTCCAAAGCATATCTTACACTGCATTCATCCTATGTGGTGTTTCATCAGTTTAGGCTACCCTCACACTTTGTATGATTCTCATTTACAGTAAGCCCTGTTGTCAAGTGTAAAGAGGCGTTACTGATTAGTAAATGAAATAACAAGGTTATTTTAAATTGCCAAAATAGAATGTAAAATGAATAAGCAAGAACACCTTAAAATTGCTTCACTTATCAGTGGGAGCAACCCCTTTATCAAGAAATAATACAAAAGATAGAGCTAATAATCTTCTGTCACCGTAAATAATATGAAGCATCTGTTAGTACCAAGAATCGGGGGAACAGAAATACACCTTTCCTTATAATATTGCAAAAATACAGTTAAAACCGTAACTGATAACAAAATTGTAGCCATATATTTCTTGATGGAAAAAAGGGCCTTATTTTCACACTCTTCTTGTGATCAGATCAAGGGTTTCCAGAACAGAAACAAGGTTGGCTTTAAGCCACTTTGGGGCTTTCCAAGAATCTATTGACCATGCAGATGTCAGCAGCTTTGGAGTATCTCTGTACTCTGTTTTCTACAGCTTTTTGAGAACAATAAGAACAATCTAGATTCCAATGCCCTTGACGGAGACAGGTTTGTTACCTGCACTGAAATTCAACCTTAGAGATTTTGTGGTACCTAACAGCTAATGGGGGTACTCTGATGGCTGAAAAGGACCTCAGTATAACTATTCAAAATTAAATGCAAAAGTTATTTCATGTGTCAGACTACTGGTTTGGAACCTTAAGGTTCTTTAGTTTCTGCGTATAACATGTAGATTTATTTGTCAAGATTATCTACTGACTACTAATATCCCTCTCTGGAAAGTTTCTGTTTGCTGATGAATTTTCTCATCGTGCTTTTCCTCTACGAACAGCTGTAAATTTGGCAAAGACATATCTTTACAGCCCTGAAGAGTTTATTTGGCAGCTGGCTTTTGTTTTTTACAGCTTGCTCTCTCTAAAAGAGTAAATATTCCTCTGTCTTCTTTCCCTCTGTGATTCTGTATGTGACACAAATATCTGTTTTGTAAATTCAGATTAATATTATATCCAGTTTGTATATATGTAATTCTGTGTAATTACTCTTAATGAAATTACTGAATATTGATCCTTTAAAGTCTGCCTTATTAGGAGTTCTGGTTTTTGTTGTGGGTTTTTTTTTTTTGTTGGTTTTATTTTGTTTTGTTTTGTTTTGTTTTGTCTTTTCCTTAAGCAAACTCACCATGCCTTGCTCTAAACATTAAAACTAGAAATGTTGGCCTATCTGATTCAGGGGAGTCTGGCAGACTGTGGTCTGGAAGTCAAGATTCAGATAAATTCCTTTCTACACCTTTCCTTCTCTATTGTCTCATAATAAAACAGTAGTGAAATGGAAGGTCCAAATGTACCCCCAGCACACCTCAGTGGAACAATGGAAGCGGCCTTCTTAGGGGGACACCTACCCAAGATTTGTTGCCACGTAACCACAGAGAATATCACAGCCTTCTTCACTGTCCTTACATTTCCAAATTATATTTCCTGCTGATGGCAAAAACCAATTCAGCAAACCTGGCACCATGTTTATGGCTTTATTCCAGTATCAGACAAACCTGATTAAAGAATGTTTGTTTGCTAATCTATGCTTTTGGAAATACGTGCCATTATACACAATACAATAGGTATCATCACATTGGCAGTTCTTTGGCTATATTTTTTCCATCTCTCCCAAAGACTACACAAAGAGATAATACGAATGGAATGAAATAATATAATTTAAATTTGATTAAAAAGAAAGAAGAAAAAATCTTATATCTTATTAAACACCATTGTGAACACAACTTCAAAATAAACATACGTCCTTGAAGTTGCACAGTAGAAACCATATTCTGCACCACAAAAATTGGTTTGAATAATTGGATACTCATTATCATGGCATATTCTGGACAGTGCATTGTCTTGAATTAGTCTCCAGTGATCCCCTTTACTTACAAAACTGATGCCATTTGCTTCTGGCATGAGAACTACTCTATACTATGGCATATAAAGACAGTTATCACTCTGTATTTGTACTGATTTCTGAAAGGTAGAGTTGTGCTGTTGTATCTTGAGGCAAAAATATATGTCTCTTGAATTGGTTTTATAAAAATTTTCACGAAAATTGAAATGACATTGTAAGCATTAGTGCTCTGAAACATGATTTTTCGTGTCATAATTCATATATGTTTATAGAAATATAGAGAAATATTCAGATTTATGTAGTGAAACAGGTTTATATATCTATATTTGAGCTTGGGAGTTTGAATAAAAAACAGTTTGGGTCATGAAACATCCCATCTTCATGAGTCTTTTGGGACAATTTGAGTGTCAGAGATTTATTTTGTACAGGCTTTTATTAAATCAGCTAAAGGAAAAAGGCCAAGCGATTCATATCATAAACACAGCTACAGAGCTCCAAGTAGGAAAGGACTTGCTCCCTAGAATCGTAGTCACCCGTGATTACAGAGATATTCTAAGGGAAAGCAACACACCTGGCATATTTATGTGATTAGGATTTACATTAATGCATTTCCATTTGTGTTCACATTTTACATTGTTTAGACTTTAATTAAATCAATTTTCACCTATTTCTAAATAATTTTTGAAAGGTGTTGTAATGACAGGTTAAATCCACTGCATAATAAGACTGAGAATTATTCTCTAGTACAATAGTATGTCCCTGATAGAGTATAATATCCATCCCTTTCACTGCTTTATACACAGTGGTGAATGGATTCCACTCTTAATTCAGTTAACTCCACATTACCCAATGTAGTTGATGTACAATCTGTCGAAACATATCCATAAAAATCCATAAATCAAAATATAAATCCAAAGTGTTATGTAAATATGAGAAAACCCGTTCATAGTCCCACAGGAAATGGCATAAGCGAAGTCACGGTGAGTAAGGTAAGTAGTGAATTTGTTATCAATCCAGCTATTACTGCAAAGTCACTGCTTTTCTGGTTCATTTTCTAACGGCAAATGCAAAGTACAGCAATTTACTTCCTGTGGCTGATGGGAATCCTAATGCACCTTTGCTGTGGAGTAAAATACATATAGATATTATAACAGAGTAGATTGCATGATGCAAATCCACACTTATCATACTATAATCCTGGGACAGACCTTGAAGTTAATAGAAGTGGTCCTGCTTTTGGTACCCAGGTTAATATTGGTTTTCAGTCAATTAGATCCTGATACCACCTTTGGTGAACTACTACCATAGTATATAATTTCAGCAAAGCAGAAATGGCACAAGATCTTACATTATTCATATAATGTATTTTCCTGCTGCTTCCTGACTGCCTCCCTCTTTCCCAATAAGGTTCTCAAGTGTGGTCACTGACACAGGCATGAGAGAAGGAAGAGATCACTGCTCCAGAAGCCAACGCTCAGCTGTTCCAATGGAGACAGATGCAGGGAGTCAAACTGTGCATCAGTGTCCTTTTTGATACTAAGTTCTTTGAATCTATCTTCCAGATTTACCAGATATATAGTACAATTTTTCTTATATAAAATTGCATTTCATTCTTTGGAATTGTGTTGTTTCCTGATGCAAATTAGTTATTTAGTCACGCCTAAGGGAAAATCTATCTGATTAGCTGAACTTCCACTTCAATGGCAGATATAATTCAAATTCAATTCCAAAATTTCCTTTAAACCATGACTGAGAGGTATAATCCCAATCTTTATGAAGTCAGTAACAAAATACCACTTGCCTTGCAGGTGAAGCCTGTTTTTCACACACAGTAGTTGTTTGAAGTGAATGTGCAAATTAAAACTTAAAACTACTAAAAATTACTCCTAGCTTTGTATTTCTGTGTCATTAGGGGATGATTTGGGGAATTTCTTCTCTCATGTGTTTCAGGAAAATCTTTCAGGGTTTTCACACATATCATAGCAGTATCAGTTGACATATCAACCTTTTCCAGCCATAGGAAGAAGCAGGGAACTGGCTCTGCATAGTAATTCAGTCAACTCTTTTCTAGCTACCAAGCCTTCCAGTTCCACCTACTCCCCTGTCTCCTGGCAAAAATGCTGAGATCCAAGCACACAGAAAAATATTAGCAGAATGAGAGGGATCTCAGAAGGAAAAGAAATCCTAGCATATTTAGTCTAGGATTGGTATCTTGTTATATTTGAAAAGAGAACAGAAAATATAGGAATGAAAATATAAAAACAAAGCACTGTACACATATTGTAAAAATTGAAAGAGTTGGCAACAAAACTGAGAACATTGAACTTTTTCCCTTATATAGTCCTACATTGACTCAATATGATAGGAAGTCAGCCTGACTATAACACACTCTAAATGCCTCAGATAATAAAAAAAATATTTTTTTACTGTGATACCTTTATGACTGTCAAAAAATTTGAACTTCTTTTCTTTTTTTTCTGTTAGAATATTTCTAAATTGTGCCACTCATAAAACCTGCATCTTGCCAAAAGATTTCTGTGGGCTTGGGAGTTGTCACTGTATTTTCATGTCTGTTTCTTTTCTCTTTTTTTTTTCTTTTTTTTTTTCATACTAATTGTTAACGTGGAGATTTTGTTATGTATTGTGACTTCTAAGCTACCTGAACTTACTTCTACCTTTATACAAGAATTCAATATATAAGAGTTATATTCATAACCTCCCAGAAGGACAAAATATTTTCAATCCATCTGAAAAAGCTGCTGCTTTTAATTTAATTTTTTTTCAATAATTATTCAGAAAACTGGAATAGCCTACACCAGAAGAAATTAATGGTAGGTAATTTGTTTCTCTTCCAATTGGTTCCTTAGCTTTATTACGCATTAGGATGTTGCATGGTAATTACTAATACAGCATCTTTCTGTATGATTACACATTGTCTACGTGTGGGCAAGTATACATAACACATTCCGAATATTGTGAGAGCCGCCTGTTTTTATGACTCATCTGAATATGGCAGTCTGAATTTCCATAAAGTTGTTCACTGATCCGTGCTTAGCCCATGCAAATCACAGGAAGTCACAACAACATTGATGTTGCTGTATCTTCATGCCAGAATGCTCTGTTGAGCCTTGGCTTGTTTACCACTGAATTCCCTTCAAAGAGCAGACTTGAGTATATAAACAATGAAGACCTTAATATATAATTAATGTGCTTTCTAATTAAATAGTAACCAAGTATGTTGTAACATTTCAATTAAGAGTATAGGAAATAATTCATTATCATCTTAAATACTTAATGTGAGCATACCAATTAACAAAATGCCACTTCTATAATTTAAAAATTGTACTTGGCCCAATTTCAAACTAACTATAAATTTTTAGTAGTAATTTTTTTTTTTCAGGGCAAGGCTTATCTTTTTACAAGACAGGGACCTGTTAAGTTTATCAATATAAACAGTAAACCATTATAATTTAAACCAGTATAATAATTTTATTTTAAAAACCCCGCCAATTATTATTTTTACCATAAAACTTACTTGGAAGTGAATGATGTAAAATTCCCTTGTTAATTATTATTTCAAAGATATTTACTGTTTATAATAAGTGGTATGCTTTAGGTATATGATCAATGAATTTCATTTCCTCTGGCTAACAAGACGTAAAATGGTACTAAAGTCCCTGGAACTAAACTATCCGTTCCAGATGGATTTTTAGCCTTTGAAGGAATCTTTTGAGTCTCAGCTCTAAACATTGTATGGCACTGGGGACAACTCAGAGCCATGACAATTTAGCAGAAGTGGGGTGGAAGACACATTAAAGTATCTGGATTTCTTCAAGAGGTGTTTCTTGAAACCTATTGATGGCTTTTTTCCTCTTTTTAGTGTTAGTAATGAGGTATTCCAATGCCCAAGAATGAGTAAGAGTAGTAGTTGAAGCCACACTCTGCATAAAGACCTACCCAGAAAGGTGGGATGGATGGCAGTGTTTGCAGTCACCGTCTCGCTCTGTGAAAATAAGCCTGGCATTTTCCACTCGTTGTATTCAAAGGTAATAAACATTTCCTGCAATGCAACGTAAAATTGGAAAAGTTTAGAAATAGATTATTTGGATCATTGTGGTGATAAAGTTGATCCGGAAACAGAGACTAGAAGTAGTTTTTAGGGATCACTTCAAGAACAGAATGACATATTTAGGCATGTCACATTTCCTTATATAGAGAGAAAGCCTATGAAAGCTTGAGTTTTATGAGCTCTGCAGTGTCTAAAAACCAGGTATTTGAAGCTTTCTCCAGAGTCCAGCTCGATGTTTTTAATCCTGAATGGAAAGAATGCAACAGAAAAAAAATAAAAGGTTGTTAAGAAATCATGTCATGAACATCTGAAACCACAAAGTTTGAAGATTCGTGTGATCATCCACTACTTAATGCATGTAAATGTAATGCAAAAAACTTCTTGAAAGCAAAACATAGGCTAGCCCTTCATTTATTCTGTAAAACAGTTTACAACTTGCTCATTTCTGTAAATACAATATAGACAGATTGTTTATCTGAGAAGCGTCATGCATTATTTCAGCGTGTAAACTCTAACAGTATTAATTATAAATGTCACCTTAAATTAATAATAGGCCTAACAATAATGGCAAACAAACCAAGTATTTAATATACTTTTGTATTTCAATGGAGCTTAATGCGTCAGTACATAGGTTACTGCCTTTCATAGTTATTTAACATTGAGCAAGGTTATATACATTATAACTGTTATGAAACTAATGTAATTATATCATAGTTTAGTGCAACCACAGTACCTAAGTTTAGAGGATAATTTAAATGACAGTTTGTTTACACATTAGGAGTATTCTATCCCTCCATTTATATCCTTCTAATTTGCTACAGAAAAGCCTTCATGTGTAAGGAATATTCAAATGCACATGGGATTTCTTTTCATATCATATATATCTTATTTTCCAGTGCTTAATACTGTACAGTGTAGCACGAAACATAATCCATTATGCTTGATTTCCTGTACAAGGTTCCCTTTAACTTTGCACTGCATGACTGGTTGGAATGTGCAAATTATAACTTGCAGCGGAGTATTCTGAGAGGGGAATAATATTTGCCTTAGGAGCAGTGTGGTCACATTGTATTTTCAAGGCAGAATGCAACATTGAACCACCTGAACAACTCTGACAGAGTTCATTCATCACCAGGAGCTATGCTATGGTAGAGGTCAGAGCAGTAGAAGTTCCCCATTTTACAACGACGTGGCACAGTTTTTTTTTAACTACACTTAAACAAAGTGCTGAAATCCCATTCTCAGGGTTTATGTTCTTTATCTCCATGGAAAATTCATACATTTAACATCTAAAGATAGGAATTCATATTCATCTAGTTACTTGAAGACATAAACCAAGGCCTAATTAATCAACTTGAAAAGTTCCATGCAGAAAAATTGTTCTTTAGCTGTCCGCTGCTTGATTTTTGTGTCTTCTTGTCAAGTATCTCTTGTATACTTCCATCAGAGATCAGTTATTGAGTCAAGTAGATGGATCAGTGGCCCTTCTCACTGTAATGCTTGTACTAATTTAGGGGTGTGATTCTTTTCATATGATGTTAATGATTAGAGTTAAGTGTCAAGCTAATCATCTAGGTTCTTTCTGTAGTCCCTGAAGCTAAGACCCTCTGAAGGCAAATTACAAACTCCCAAAAGGCAATTCATCACAACTGCCTTTGATATCTGTTCTGGGATAGACAGAAACACCCTCTGGAAGAATGTGTCTCTTCATTGTCTACGCAGAAAGCTAAGACAAGACATTTCATTTTTGATGGCCAAATTTACATAAAAGCAATCTCAGGCTTAATCAATTACTTAATATAAATCTATCACTTGAAGAAGGAAGTACTTCACAGTAATGAATACAACAAGTTTTCATAAGGACATTGAGTACAAACAAGACAGGTCTGAGTTCTTTCTCAGTTCTCATGTATATGAAATCTTTGTTGCATAGAAGTCAGTAATATATCTTGTCCAGATTTTTAAATTACATGGGGTGCCTGCAATGCAGACAGATACATTGTAAGATTTTTAAAAAGTAGATTTGGTCATACTAGTAACCCAATGAAAAAATAATTATGTCTTCAGCCTCATAAATATTCATATATAGTGATCCCTAGATGAACAAAAATATATATAAAAAAAAATCCCAGCATCTACACTATTGATGAAATAGTTTGTTTTAAAATGGTCTGAAAGAACACTAATCTGCCCTCATATGTGTCCATGGCTTTGGATTCCCCACAATAATGGGACCAGTGAACATCTGGAAGCCATTTACTAAGAGAATTTGAGGACTTTATCATTATCAATTCATTCAGCATTCATTGTAAAGTCACTAATTAATCTCTTCAGTGTTCTTAGGGATCTCAGTTAACATTCAGTTCTTCTTATGGATCTAGGTTGCCTTTCAATTAGAAGTATATTTGTCTAAATGGAACCAGTTTGTGCTCAGATTTGTCTCTAAATAAATTAATCCGCCAATTTTTGATTGCTTTTTTGTTTGGGGAGTTCCTTGGATTTTAGAGGTGTCCTTCTGCTGCTGCTTTTTAAACTGAGTGGTTCCCACAGGGACTCTAAAATTTGCTCCAAAAACATTGTTAATAAACATTTAACATAATCTTTTACAGGATGCTATATAGATTTCTCTCCTTTGCCACTTTTTAATAAAACTGGAAAAGAGTATGAAGGCAGGAGGTTCATTTCTAACTCAAAAGAAGCAGCATTCTTTTTTTTTTTTTTTTTTTTTTAACACCACTGCCAGAAATAATTATAAGAAAGTTTAATTCTTAGGAGTTTCGCACTTTCAATTGTTAGTCTCTCTGCAAGGTTTAAACTCAGAAGAGAAAAATCAATGAATACCATTTTACAGGCTCCCTAAAACTTGCCATATACTACACATTTTATGCTGTCACGAAGGCCCTCTAAAATATTTAATTTCAGAATTTTCCTTCACAGGGGGTGGAACACTCTTGAAAAAAAACAAATAAGTGTTTATACTTTTCACTTTCTGTGTGCTGAGAACATGGAAGATCTAAGGACCTGTTTCAAAATTGATACGGTTAATCTTTTTTTATTTGTGTACTACATTACATATACATTGTTCACACTCTGCAAATTTTTTTGTACCTGAACAATTTACCTCTCTGATCTTCGCACTCTTGCTGGAAGTTATATGATGGGACCAGTATGTTATATTGACATATGGAAAAGAACTGGGGAAAGTCCAGTGTAGGCAGAGGGGCCAGGTGAGGTTCTTTTCTCTCTTTAAGGCCCTGAACCCACTTTCTAGTCTTCTATCACTACAAAAATACCAAGTTCTTTGCTTAAGCTATTTTTTTGTCTCATTTTTGTTACAGCAGCTAATCTTGTAAGGCTTTTTGTGGGTTTTGTGTCTATAAAACTATAATTTCTTGTACCGTTATGCCCATTGCATGCCCACATCTGCATTAGCATACAGCCACTCTTCTGCCTATTCCAGTAGACATTCCAGATAACCTTACAGTTCCATCAAAACCTTTTTTTAATAGGCTATGATTTTAAAGCATAATCTAGTGTCCAATTTCCTTTTAAATCCAAGTTACTTAAGAAAAAAACCCCAGCTTTATCCAGTATGGTGAAGTAACTTGGGTGTCATAAATTGAAAAGCTTGACATTCTGCAGAATATTAAGTACCTCATTATTCAGCAGTGCATGCACTACCTTTGCAAAACATGTTCAGTATCATGAAGCCTTATATCTTCCTATGGAGAATCTCCAGCAGACCGTCACTGAAATGATAAGATGGTTTAGCAGCAGTAACAAAGGCTTTAAAAGTAAGCTTTTTAAAAATGTAATCAGGAAATATTTCAGGAAAGATATTTATTTTTACTCTACTTTGGAATGAGTCAGTGTACTTAAATGTTTATGATGTGACTATGTATTACTGTACATACAGTAACAATTTGTATATAGGGTGTGTGAACATACATTAACAAGTACTGAAAGTGAAAATGGTGTATCATTTTTCTTTACAAATGCCAGACAAAATTCTGGCATAACCATTGTCTCAGGCACCAAGAACAACAACAAAACAGCTTAAAAAAAACAGATGATGCAAAGTGTGTAAATCACAACAATGGTTGTGACTTATTGCCACAAGAGGGAGTGAATCCCAAAGACAATGATCCTGTGATCCTCCTTCAATAGTCCAGCTTCCAGGAAATCAGCTGGAGGGACAGAGCACCAAATTATTCAAGCCAGTCATAATAGCACGTTAGAGAACATAAATGACAGCTGACATAGTCTGGTCAATGCCACCAAGGGGTTTTATGTGGCCATCAACACCTACAGTTACATTAGAAATTAAATTAGAGGATAGCTTTTTAGTTACCAGCTTCCTCTGCTTAAAGGGCTCTGAGAAGTTATTACAACAAGGTCTGAAAATGATTCTCTACAGTGAATTATTCAACCACTAAATCCCAAAAATAAGTGGACTGTCAGATTTATAAAAGACCCTCTACACTGAAGAGCTGACTGCAACTATCCAATTATCTGCTCCCTTGGTTGCCTAACTGATCTATGAAATCAAATTAAACACCAATCTGTAGACTTAATATTAATGTTTCAGTGCTAAAGGATCTGGACTGACTTTTCTGAAACAATGAGGAATACCTAAGTCCCCTTGTGGTTTTTAAATGGAAGCTAAGAAATCTTGAACAGCTAAAATGTAGAATTAGTTATTGTGTTTTCTACAACTGAGCATTATTAACCTGTATTCTCACTTTTTCAACTAAAATAACCCTATTCACTTTATCCCATCTGCAGCAATAAGCAAGCAATGGAGCATACCAAAGAAGATAGTTAACAATCCCTTTAATTTTTGGGCAAGCTGTTTTGGGCTTACTTTTCTTGTTGTTGTTTGTTCTGCTTTTGATTTTGGTTTTTCCTTACCTTAAATTAGTCAGACATCTGCGGGGACAAGATACTGGAGCGATGTGGAAATGGAGAGCTATTCTGTCCTCTCATCACTGTGTCTCTTCTTTTCGAATCTTCTGAACTAGAAACAGAAAATTCACCTATTATTGGGTACTGGCAGCACAATTCTGAGCCTTTGGACTCTTGTCTTACAACCAAAAAGCATATATACTAGACACCTTAAGTACTTAGTCTGCTTTTGTTTTAATTCAGTTCCATCATTAAATCGTGGAAGGTGGATGTTTAAGGTTTTTGTATGGTGCTAGAATTCTTGCGATTGGTATTTGGTCCTACTAATAAATAAGAATTCATGAGGTTTTTTCAGCCCCCCATACTATCTTGCTTTTATCTGACATGTGCTATCAAATACACACAACTGAAACTTAAATATCTGAATTCTTACTCTAGAAAATATTGAGTTAGTCACACAGATTAATGACAGTACTTGTTGAGATTATTTGTCACTAAAATATAAATTTTAATCAAAATAATCAAAGCCTTTGCACAAGACCTGGTGTCTGTTGGCAGATAATACCTATCTGCTGAAAGCAAAATTGTTTACAAGGTTAGGTTTAACAAATCTATTTCTTTGGATTTTTTAATTGCAAAAAATGTCTTACTAGTTTGAAAGCAAAAATAGTGCTTGTTTTCTGCCTGATTATGTTTTTTCCAAGATCTCAACTAATTAAATTGATTTTTTTTTTAATGAAAGGCTTAATTAGAAAACAAAAAAAAAGGAAAAAAAAGAAAATAAAAAAGGTTTTTTAACCTGTGGGAAGACCAAATGGCATTACGTTGTGCGGACAGTTGTTGAACATTTATTTTCTTAATGATTTGGATGGTTGGCCTCATTTAGCATTAGGAAAAAAAGTAGGTTTTGAGTCTTTTTCCAAAATAGTGAAAGTATTTTGCCCAAATCTAATAAGGGCATTTATTAAAAAGTTTTCCAAGGGTTTAAGAACAACATAATTACTGTCATTGCTGAGAAAGAGGTAGAGAGCAGATAGAAATGGATGACAACTCCCCACGGATTCCACTACTCTGTTATCCCAGCGACTGTGGTATCTTAAATATATAGCTCAATTTACTGGGATGCTGATCTCCATCAAAACATGCTCTGAGAAGTAAAACAAACAAATAAATATGACCTGAACTGTTTACAGAAATAACGTTTCACAAGCTCTTTGTTGAAGGTAGATTTGTGCTTTGTACTGCACAGGTGTTGCCAGGAACAAGGTGCTTTCAATTGTGGTATTAAAATACGATTGATTTCATTTTACACCTTAAATTTCTAATCCATAAAATAATCATACCTACAAGTGAAAGAGTTACAATGAGTCTTTTATTTTGATTTGCTTTGTTTTGCTTTTTTGGAAACACCCATTTTGCTGTGGTGTTTATTATATGTAATAATATATACAGCACTGCATGAGTAAAATAGCCAATGGCACAGTCATAGGCATTACTCAGTACAATTATCACTTTCAATAAGCATGACAATATAATATGAAGAGCATACATATTTAATCCCAATTCCATTTCCCTGTTGTTTACCTGTTCTGATATGTTGTCCCTAATAGCCAGGTTTTCCTGCGAAGAAGGCCACGGGTGGTACATCTCTGGTTAGGGAACATACTTTTGACTGTGACTTCATAATATATAGCAGAAATGTAACAGGACTGTTGAAATAATTTTATTATGGACAAATCTGCCTTTCCACTCCCACAAAAAATATTCTTTGAAAGACGTGGGTTTTCTCTGTGATTCTTTAAATAAATAAATAAATAAATAACTAAATCCCATCATTTTCTCCTGCTATATTATATTCTTTTGAATTTTTAACCTGATGTCAAGATAGTTGGTTAATAAACCCTTTAACATAGAACCTCCAGAGCAACAAGCTGGGTCTTTTCTACCTTTTTCAATATACTTTTTTTTACTACAAATGAGTTACTCTACATCACTTCCTATATTTGAGATTATTTGTAGTTCTAATTGATAGATTATTCTGGTATGTGATTTTTATTATGTGTTTTCTCATACCTTGTGACAAATAAATTATTAACAGAACCATATTCTTTTGAATATGTCTTATTACACTATTTACCAGCAGTGGGAAGTTGACTGTGGCAAACCTCCACATGTAGTTCTTACTCACAGAACTTCTGCCAAAGAAAAGTGAAGTGCTTACAGCAGCACAGTACTAAAGTGTGCCCTACAATTCTCTGACTTGTTTATTTTGTCTGTTTTTCTTGTCCTATATTACTCTTACACACACACAGAGCATAAAAAAAAAAAAAAAGAAACAAGAACTTATGGTATATTTACACATGTAAGATTATATAAAAAGATGAAAAATGCATTATTTTCTAAATGTCTAAATTATGTCAATTCTGTGTTTGGGTGGGGCTTTTTTTGTTTATGGGGTTTTTTTGTTGTTGTTTATTTCCCAAATGAAAGCTTTTTTATATGGTTCATAATTCCAGTCAGATACAAATCTCTCAAAATAGTTCCATATATTTAAAAATTACCTTTATAATACTCTGTATCTAGCAATGAAAAGAAAATTACCTAATTCTTCAAATCAGGAACTAAAAACAAAACTAAAACAATTTTGTTAATTATACATAGGTCTAGTAACTTTCACCACAAATGCTCTGGGTTTAAATTAATGCCATAGCAAAAATGACTTTGCTGAATATTAAGTAGATCACCAAGGAGCCTGTTCCCCTTCTTAATAGGGGTTGAGTAATCACGAAGACTGTAATACAAAGTTGAGAGTTTGTTATTTGCAATGCCTTTCTTTTAATTGTACAGCATAATCCAGGGTTATATTTGCTGACACTACTTTTAATTTGAAAAACAACAAAAAAGTTCCTGATAATTTATAGTTGATGTAAATTTCTAGAATCTCAGATTCTCTTATAAGAAAAAAATATATCTATATCTATTTAAAGATAGACTGAAAAATATTCAAATCAATTTGGAACATTAACTTCTATTATTAATCACTTAGGAGAACATTTTCATATTTTACCAGATAACTTGGATAAGTACATATGAAATTTAAATTAAAGTTATAAGTAGGACCTGCTGAAGCTAATGGAAAAGCTGTCAATTGATTTCAGAAGGGCTTAGGCTGCATTTTTGATGACCATTTGGACATCACACAGATCTTATTTTGATAGTCATATGAAGATCCATGAGAGAGATTTGTCAGAACTGAGCTTTGACCTAATAACAATGTATCATAATTTAATAATTGCATAAGGTGATACGTATACTCTGTGTATATATATATATATATTTGTACATACACAGATAAAATTCTTGTGATAATAAGATGATGTAGTAAAAATATGTTATTACCATACATTTGGGATAAGAAAATTACTGATGAATCTGCATCACTCACCAATTCATAAATATAAACTTTTTCAGAACAAGAAGGATTTATGATCACTTAGTGTGACCTTCCACTTAACTCAGGCCATAGATTTCATATATGTCAAACAAGAGTTAACAGCTCTTTAAGGTGGGAATGGAGAATTCAATACATTGCTGGTTAAGGTTATTTAGTTTTACAATAAGAAAATCTACATCTTACACATTAAAAAAACTAAACAAATAAAAAACCAAAACTAAAGAAACCACAAACTAGAGCTAAACCCTTTCATCAATTTTCCACCACAAGTTTTTTATTTTCCTTTGCAGCAAAACTGGTAATCAAAAAGAGTAAGTGTGAAAGGGAACCTGCTCTCCCCATAGACATGTGTTGAACACACTAAATTACCTCATGGACTTATCCGTGATAAGTAAAGTAAGTAGTTTGTCTCACTGTAATGTGGGTTTTTTTCACATTTTGAATTGTACTTATATAAGATTCTGGTGAGCTCTTTCCAACTTGTCAGGAATTTATTTAAAATACAGCTTATCTCAAGCGGTTATCAATAAAACCTTCCTGACATTTGCAGAGGCAATTTTTTTTTATGTTGATGTTTTATTTTTATTTCCCACAGCTGAAAAAGCCATCTACTTCAGTATAATGAGTACCATTTTCCAGCTTTTGAAAGGAGAGGGAAAATTCTAAACAATATAAAAATATTTCTTCCTTTTAATAAGAATGTTGAATGTCAAAGGCAGAAATATTTTAGAATACACATACAGCAAGAAATACCTTATTCCATTGTAGAAGAAGCTTTCAAATTAAAATCAAACATCTCCTATTTTAGCCACTCATGGCATATTGTACTTTTTACCTAAAATCCAGTGTTGAAGCCTTAGATTTCAGGCAACTCCACATTTCTTTGTTGAGACTTCTAACATTCCACTCCACTGAGCAGCTGCAATCATCCATCACAAAAATAATAAAACAAAGACAGGGTAGGGTGCTAAAACATATGAGGCGATCAAAGGTACATGATATATTAAATTTACCACAAAAGGCTTAAGTGTGCACCAGGCATGTCAACACTGTACATATGTTAAGCATCATAATAGTCATATTCAGATGCATATGTCATCTTTCAGATTTAGATTCCTTTCTAAACACAAAGTTGTATGTTTATCTCCTAATTGTCCCATTCACGTATTACCCAGAGTTTATAACAAAAGTATGACTAATTTTCTCAAGGTTTATACAAACAAAGGAGCAACTTGTAAAAGAGCTGTGGGCGGAAGAAGGTTTCTTTTGATGCAGAGAGAAGCTGACATGCCTGATATGAAGCATCTGAATCTGCCATTCAGACTGCTGTTTGGGAACCTGAGAAGAGTGGATTTGGAGAAGAGATAAAAAATGGAAAATTTTGAATTATTTTGGTTTATTTGTCATTTTCAGAATGCAAGATTACAGACCATCTTCTAGAAGCACACACAGGGCTTCATGCCACAAAGTACTCCCTGAATAAATTTTCCAACTCAGCGGTAATGATTCCAGTGAATTGCATGTCCTAAGTAAATTAATGCCCACAATTCATTCTTGTTGAATTCTGATGTCTCATTATATATCATTCCTCAAAAAAAAAAAGTGTTAATCTGTAACTCAGAAATGGAAGTGCTAACTTTTTAATCAGTTCCATTTCCTTCTCTCTTATAAACTCCCAAAATTTTTTATTTAAAATAAAATGCCATTTATGGACAGATATACATGGTATTTTGCAGGAATCCCATTTCATTCTGAGTCTTCTAAATCACATATAGGTCTTTATGGAAAAGAAGAGATAATATGGGAATATTAAAGTTTAATTTAGACAAAACACAAAAAGATTAAATGCCAGACTGATTAAGTCAACATTGTTTATCATCATCTGATTTCTCCATATATTTTTTTTACTTTTTGTTTTAAGATTTTAATTATTTAAAAAACATGAATTACAGGGACTTAATAGCTCATATTTTAACTACCTGATTGGTGCCTAAAGAGTATTGTTAGTGATGGGATATCAGCAGGAGCCACCGAAGTTTGGGGAGAGAGTAACCATATCTGCTAGTGATAGATCCATCAAGACAGCTGATAAAGACATAACAACATTCAATTGCTAAAAATATAAATTTGGCACAATTTTGAAGTGAAATTAAGAAATTTAAATAAGACATTAAATACAGGAACAGCCTTCTGCCAAAGCAGTGGTTCAACCATGACTTAGGGTAAATAACAACTGACATAATCCAGGTAAAAGTTTGGCCACCACAGTAATCTTCTCAGGCTTTAAAATCTATGTAATATATATAAATCCCATGGTCACAACCTATAAAGATAAAAGTATGTTCTTCAGTGCCGTCAATATATGACTAATGTAATTCTGCATAAAAACAATTATTGCCATTCAGTCTTCTTCAGGAGTTATTTCCCTTCAAAAATCAGAAAAGTTGGGAATAAGGATAAATTTTTGTCCACATCTAGATGACAGAAATGTTGCAATATTTTTTGGTTTTGGGGTTTTTTTTTGAAGCATAATACAAAAATTACCTTGTACATTCCTCAGCTATTTTTCATCAACTTTGTTGGCCAGTGCCAGTCTGTGACATTTACCACTTCAGGCACCTGAGGACCAAAATGCTCGGTTTAGCTCGTTACATGACCCCAAAGAGGAGCATGTGGGTGAAAGTTAACAACTTGTGACATGCCATAGATTAATATAGAAGATTTATTGGGTTCCAGCAGCCTTAAACACTCTGAAGTATAAAACATAAACTTGTACTTGTTGCCTTGTGTAGTTGCCCATACGAGTAAACCACTTAGGAGTTAAGTACTGACATAGCTGGGGGACTCCAGAGACTCACTAAATAAAATTATTAGCCCACCTGAAACCGCTGTCAAAGTTCCTACTGAACTCAGTAAGCTCAGTTTATTATTTAAGTGAGAAGGTCTCTGAGAGCCATCCAGCTGGGTACTGGGTCCTGGCAGCCCCAGCTGCAGTCTCTTCCTTGCCGTCTCTTCTCTTCAATGAACAACACTCTCGTTGACCAGAGAAGTTTGAGAGCTGTATGAAAAAACTCCTCATATAAATTGAAACAAGTGCCATCTATTTTTTGACTTCCAGAGAATGGAGAGAGTAAAAATAAAAATAAATTCCCTCGTGTCTTCCCATGGCCTACCTGCAATCAAAAGCGGTTTTTGACAGTACACACTGTCTCTCATTGGCAATTTCGGTAGGGAGCAGAGGTAGATGACAATGGTCATGGATCAAACTGTTCACCACAATATTCTGTCTCAATGTCTCCCACATGATTGTTAACAGGAGCCTGACTATTAGCAGTATGATTAGCATAATTCCTTCAAAATGGGCCATCCTTTAAAAAGTAGGAGGGTGTTTCAAGGTTAAAAAAAAGCTCAGAACCCAGCAGCATCTCTATCACTCTGTTGTCCCCCTTCACATAACATACACACATAGAGGGCTTTTTTTGCCCTCAGTAGAGCAGTTGCTGAGACTCCTTGTGTCTCTCCACTGGACAATCTCTGTTTACTTTCACCTGGGACAAGCATCTAACAAGCAGCAGCTTCTGGAAACACATAAAAAGACCCAGCTGGAGATGGTAACAACCTTCAGGCCAGATCCTCAGCCAAGGCAGAGTTACACCAACTAACAGACTACTTAAGAATCTAGCTCCCAAGGTCTGCTTGTAATAAATCATTCAGCACAACAGAGGGAGAGATTTGGAGGAGACATTTTCAATGCACAAGCCATCAATGCTACGTATGTTTTTTAATAATTCCTGATATGATTTATTTTAAGCAGTACCCATTCAGAGCTCTGGGTTGCCTGTAGCCCAGCTCAGAATTCATGGTTAAGAGTACTTCTCATTCCTGCCCTTCTTTGTACCACTCTGCCTCATTATAATCTTATATCACTTCAGGGTGTAACCCTGCAGTACCAGCCCCTTTCCAAATTCAGCCACTTGCCTCAAAATAAAGTAGAGAATAAATGATCTCCATTGTGATTCAGAAAGGATAACAAACCTAAGATTGGAAGGATCGGTGAGGGAAAGCACCACATTTAGTTTCTGGAGCTTTTTCACTAGGAATATTGTACTGTCAGCTTCCTCCACTGATCCCAGAGAGCTGCAGCTCTTGACACAAGGCGAATGGAATCCGAGTGACTTACTTTCAATTAATAAGGGCTACAGGAGGTCATTACATTGAACTCCGCTGAGAAGTGAACCAGACTAATGCTTGAAAAAAGCTGTGCTTCTGACCCTCACAGTCCCATCTTTAAGCTGGAAAGGTAAATCATCTGGGTAACTAACTTTTAAATAGTGCATAGAGTGGATTGCACATACTCTCTTTCAGTTTTATAGGCAACAGGATTTGATGCAATTGAAAATATTAGAAGAGATGTGTAAGGAGAATTATGGAGAACAACCATGAATATAAACAGCTAAAAGCTCTTTTGAGACAGAAACATTAAAAAAGGGGGGACATATTCTGACTCAGCATGAATTTAAAGTCAGTGAACTCAACTTGGGCTGATCCACATTTGTACTGGAGAGCACAAAGGGGAGCAAAACCCGGAATGAGCGATCACTGCAGCAACCTCTTGCAGACACAGTCACAGGTTGAATTCCCTCTTTACTGGGGGCACAACCTTGTCATTGTGTGAAAACAATCATCTGCTCCGTAAGAACCTCATACGAGTTCTTTGGCCTCTCTCCTTACCATCAGTGAGGAGTGGTTTCTCCAGAGGAAAATCAAAAAAAGCAGAAAGGTAGCAAAGCCACCTAGTTAAAGAATATATATAACCCAGAACTGAGTGATGCACCTTGTGCATATCTCCATTGCTTAATTTTAAAGAGGACACAGTTTAGTTTTTAAAAAATTGAGATGTTTCTTTATATCTTTTTATTTATTGACATCACAAATATACACGATCAAAAAACACAGCACATTTGTTTGTACGTGCCTTTAATTGCATGATAACTATATTTAGTAGGTTTATATGTGTGTGTGTAGCTAACAAAAATCCAATTCTCAATGGTAATAAATGTGAAAAGAAAAAAAAACAAAACAAAACAAAACACAACCCCCCCAAAAAATCCAAAACTACTGTTAGTTTCTGAGAAACTTTGCAGACTCTGAACCGTCAGTTTTCCATTTTAGTGACCTGGATGGGGCTAGGTAAAGGCTTCTGGTCTATTTATTTTAGCAAAGAATTATTTTTTAATCTTTGCTTTTATGATTGGTGTGGAGTGGAACAACCTATTTCATTGGCGTTTTGTCTTAATGAAGGTGTGTTTCAGTTCTCTTTTGGCTGCCTCCTCCTTCCAAAACACCTACACACATATTCACACACTCCTTCTGAAAGAGGAAATCCTGTCCCAGTACTCAAGCCATAATTCATCTCAACAAAGAAGTGAGTGGGACTGAGAGCATTATTTCACAAGAGGAAGAAAAACCTGATGAACATTTTAGAGAAATTATTACCCTTGTATGTGTTGCAAGTTTAGGCAAAAGATTGTGAGCACCATGTGACATTCAGGACACTGAGAATCTGAAGTAGCCTTCCTATGGAAATAACAAACGCAAAAGGAGCAAAGGCTTGGCTGAGTAGTCTACACATAGCTGCTTACTGTAACTTGAGGTACCTGCATATGGACACCTAAACTTAGGTGGCTTGATCTTGAATTAAATTTAACCCTTGTAGATGTCTACAGGTGCGACAGAGGTTTATTGTAGACACTTACGCTAAGATTCAGGTGATGACCACCCACAGGCATCTAGTGCAATTTGAGATTTCTCAGGGTATCTGAGACATCTGCACAGAAGGGACAGATGTCACATGAAACCTGTGGGAGACTGGAGACCTTCTGGTAGCTGCAGGCATTCCAAATGACACTGGATGCCCATGTGTGGGCAACTGGACAACTTCCAACTCAGCTGCTCCCCTGAGTCTCTCTGATGAAAAAGCTGATGACTGAGGGTCAGCTTTACCTCAAAGTGCAAAGTATTTAATGTCTGAGTCAGTCACTTAATCTGATTTAGCCAATTCAATACTCCTCAAGAGTTCAAATTTTACTAGGCCTGTGAATTCAATGAATGGTGTCACCAGTCATAAAAATTATTAAGATCTAGATTCAGATCCACACTTTTATGGCATTTGCATGCGTCCAGTCCAAGGTTTTGCTTTGGTAACAGAGAGAGCAAGCCGGGTCAGACACAAATACTGTCTCTGAACTGTGACATTCCAAAGGGTAGGTCAACTTCAGGCTTTGTTTCAGGTTTATTGTCAGTTTGATATTTTTTTGTTCTGAAAATCAGTGGGTGGAAGCGTTTGCACATAGAGGCGTGAACAAAGGAGAATAAGCCAGCAAACACAGGGCATGTCTGCGCTACGTACCATACCGGTGACATAGTACCTGGGGGCAAGCTCCGAGCTGTTCCACGCTGGCTGGATGCATCAGCTTGCCCAAAGACAGCGCAGAGGTCCTTGCACAATACTCCACTGTGTGAGGTAGACGTGCCTCTTGGGGGAAACTTTTGAGCAGATATAAATAGCTTTTGTGTACAGCTGATGAAATTTGTATCCAAAGAATCCGAAGCTCTAACGTATAAAGTACTTAGACAAAGAAAAGGTAGGACACACATTCCTTATCTGCCTTTTGCTCTTTCTTTCTGCATTGTGAGGTGAATATAAAGGCCATATATACCCAGACAACTCAAGAGGAGTTTATGAGCAGAAATTCACATCATAATCTGGAAATATTTCCCGACAAATCAACTTTAGATTTGGAAATCTGGGGTTTTGATAGGTCATTACCTTGCCATATAACCTGAAATTTCTCTGCTATTGTTTTTAAAAATTATATGTGTTATTTAAGGAAAAGTCTTCCACTGTGGTTTACTAAATGCATTGAAACATTTAACCCTTTGTAAATACATACACATTCTTTAAATGGAAAACTCTGGATTTTCACACTTGAAAACTGAATATTAGGCATCCAAATAAAAGGAAATGGCCTCTTTCAAAGGGATTAACTGCCACAAGAATGTTATATAATAGGTTGAAAATTAATTTGTATTTTATATATTTGGCTTGAAGTGTTATTTACTTTTTAACAGATTCAACTTTTACATACACTCTTATTGAAAATACATGGAAATGATTTTATTTAAAATAAAAACTTTCCAATCAGAATGTATCAGTGTGTTAAAAACAAGACAGGCCATATAAATTTTTAAGTTATTGATAACAATTTTTTGTGCAAAGACTAATGTTGATGATGGAAGTTATTTATTATTAGACATAACATTTTCTTACCCACAATAGTTAATTATGGTATTGATCCTGCCAGTAATGGTACAGATGCAGAACTTAAGACTGAGAAACTATCCACTGAAATATGTGGGTGGACTTATTGCAGTTGAATTTCTGCTACTCTATTAATCTGGGAAAACAAACAGGATGATGACAGAAATCCACTTACCTTTTGTGTTAAGAAGTAGGATTTTTGCCACGTGCTTGGTAATAGCTGATTTTGACAAGGAAAGTCAGTAAGACAGCTCTTGCGACCCAAGAATGACTAGTCACTTCTTGTGGGAGAAGGGTAGGAGATATGTTCCTTGTGAAATAAGTCTTAAGAAAAAAATACTGTTGCCCTCAATAAATTAAAAATTTTGGTAAGAAAAAGAGTATCCAGGTGAATTCCATGTGCACAATTTATAACATCACTTGGAATCACAGAATTGTCTAAGTTGGAAGGGACCTTTAAGAACATCTAATCCATCCATTAAACTAACACTGACAAAAATCACCACTAAACCATGTTCCCCAGGCACCATGTCTACTTTTCTTTTAGATACCTCCAGGGATGGAAGTCTTTCCACTTCCTTGGGCAGCCTGTTCCAATATTTGATTACCATTTCAGTGAAGAATTTTTTCCTAATATACGATCCCCTGATTCAACTTGAGGCTGTTTCTTCTTGTTCTGTCACTTGTGACTTGGGAGAAGAGACCAACTCTCACCTCTCTACAACCTCCCTTTCAGGCAGTTGTAGAGAGCAATAAGGTCTCCCCTCAACCTCCTTTTCTCCGGGCTGAACAATCCCAGCTCCCAGCCGCTCTTCATCACACTTGCGGTCTAGACTCCTTACCATCTTTGTTGCCCTTCTCTTGACATGCTCGATTGGCCTTTATTTTAATTTCTGTTTCTAAGAGATGTAGTTTCCTAAAGTGTTAAGTCTCCTTTTAATAACATCTGCAACCATCAACACAGAAACACCCCATACCACAGTCAGCTTTGTTGACCTTCTCTTGACCCTCTCCAGTTTGTCCACATCTTTTTCATGTAGCAGGGACCAAAACTGAACATAGTGTTCCAGGTGTGGCCTGAAAAGTGCTGAGTTTGATAATCTCTGCATCCTGTTGCCCTTTTTTTTTGCTGTGGCAGCATGCTGTTCACTCATACTGAGCTTTCTGTCCACCAGGATACCCAGGTCCCTTTCCTCTGAGCTGCTTTCCAGCTGGGTAGATCCCAGCCTGTACTGCACCCCTGGATTATGTTTTCTCACATGCAAGACCTTATACTTGACCTTGTTGAACTTCATAAGGTTCTTGTTAGCCCACTCTTCCAGCCTCTCCAGGTCTTACCGTAAGGTGGCTCTCCCTTCTGAGGTGTTCACTACCCCACTCAGTTTGGTGTCATCAGCAAACTTCATCAGGACACACTTGATTCCATCATGCAGATCATTTATGATCACAAATTATTTTAAGATAAAACAATACCCACTGGTCAGCCTTAATTGTTGCTGCAGTTTGTTTCCACGGATGATATGACCTTTCTCATCTTCTGAATGTTATGAATCTAGTAGTTTAATCACACTAAATCCCTGCTACATTGCATTACAGAAGCTTGAAGAATTAACCTTGTCTCAATTCACATTCCCCTGTTGACACCAAAAAGCTAAAAGATATGAAAGTGTGTAAATTACTTAACCCTATATATTCTGATTATCAAAAAATACTGCAACATTACATCTTTAGTACTTATGGACACTCCAAAAAACCAAAGAAAAACTTGTTCTAGTGTAGAGTCCTCTGCTTCTTTATAACTTCATTTTTCTATCCCATTTTTCAGCACTGTAAAAAAAAAAAAGAATCATAAAACTTGGTTCCATTTTAAAGAATTATCTATATGGTCCAGGAATTACATTAAACAGTAAATACTAACTTTAAAAATTTTAGCAAGTCATAATACCTTCCATGCTTTCCTTACTTACTATTGTCAATTTTTCTTTGCAGTTATATCAGTATTTTTATAACACTCTCCAGGTGCTCTAAATTGTAAGCCTCTTATACTAAACTGAGCAAGGTATTACCAAACAGTGAAAGCAGAGTGTGCCTTTAGTAGCTTGAAAAATCAGACAGCCACAAGTGACATGAGCAAAATATTTATTATTCCCACTTTATGGACCAAAAGTTGAGGTCAAAAGGATTAAATTGTTAGCTCAACATTCACAAAGTTTTGCAAAAAAGGCTGAAAAAAGGCATGTGCACAGCCACCTTTAAAAAAACAGACATCTCTGTTGTCCTACTGACATGCCAAAAATATTGTCCAAAACTAGCTGAAACTTCCTCATTTCAGTAATTCTCTTTTAAAACATAGAGGGAAGATTCCTCTTTTTATAAAGCACATCTCATATAACCAGAGGACATTTTATTACTATTATTATTTTCAATAGTACACTGAGGAAAAATAAGAGTATAAAGAAACTGAGACTACAGCCTGCTAAATAGGTAATGCATTATTCCTATATAATCTCCCATTCAGTAGAGGATTTGTATCGATTACACTGACAGAGATGTTGAATGGACATCATATATAGTAGAGGAGGAAAACAAGATGCTAGAAGAACATAGTAAAAACCTGAAGTTTGCCCTGATCATGAGTTTACCACTCCCTCACTGCTTTCATCCTGGGTAAATCTTGTTAGCAAATTAAATTATACAAGGAATCATTCCCTGGCTTTGGAATCATACTAATATCTGGTCATTTATTCAGTTACTTTTCTGTAGTGATCCCTAGTGTGCTTTTGTCCTGAGAGAACCAGAGCTATCAAACTGTTTCCAGGCATCTTTCAGAAGTTAACATGGTGTGGGGACTCCTGCCAACAGACAATTTACATGCAGATGTTGACTTGTGAAGCTTAAGAGTTTGAATGTGGTCAGGCTGGCTGTGCCACTGGATTTCAGGGCTACGAAACTAGATTTGACTGCTAGTTTGTTTACTAGTAAAACTATGGCCACTGCGGCTCTATTACGTGAAACCCCAAATGTATTATGAAATTAAATCTATTAATCTATTCTATTAAAGATTTCTCTGTTTTTACTATATTTCTAATTTGAGGATTTATCACTTACTCTGAAAACAGTTCTGGTGATTCTTGCCTCTTTTTCTCCATTCATCAACATTTTTCTTGCATGGAGCAACAATTTCAGGAAATCAGGTGGTTTTATTGTTATTTTTACCTCTCTTGTGATGTTTACCTTCCTACTGTCCATGTCTAACTTTCTTAATATTACATTATGTTTGGGAAATTGTACTCTTTCACGTCCAGTGATATGTATCCATCTCTCAGTTATTTCTCTGACCACAGCAAGTAAAAGGCGCTGCAAATATTTTGTTTATGTTTGAAGTGTACCATTTCAAAATAATGTAGTAAGAGTTTTGATTAAGGAAATAAAGTAATCCAGTGGTTGAATAATAGTGTGAAAATCCAATCTTTGACAATTTGTCTCAATTTAAGTAGACAGGGAGTTTCATTGGGAACTTGTTGGGAACTATTAGCCTTTACATGCTAATAGATTTGAAATATTAAGACACAGTGGAAATCCAGACATTAAGTATTTAGTACTTTAGATGGATTTATTTCATTTATTTTTACTTACAATATGTTAGAAACATTTGCCTCAGGTTGACAATTGTATGTTCCAGGGAGAAAAAGCAGATTGCTACTTCTGTTGTTTCCTAGAAAACCTTAGATTTTGTTGGATATTCCTCTCCATGGATTATGGTTTTTCAATATAATAAGACAGTATTTAAGATATTGTTATTAGGTTTGCCTTCCCTTAGCTAAATAGGAAATAGCAGTTTAACCATGAGGTGTTAGAATGAGTGGTCAATGTGACCTTATGATCAATCATTTTCAATGAAATGCCTACAAACACTACACCTGGTATAGTTAATATGGTGTCTGTATGTACTCAGCTGTTGAGTATTTTGGAGTACAGCTGAAAGAGAGGGAAGGAAAAAACATCTGACCTTCTAAAAATCTTACTAGACCAAACAGCTTCTTTTGGGGTCTAAAAACAACCGTCTCTCTTGGCTTTGCTGCTACTATCCTTGAACCGTAATTTTCAGTTGTTCTCTGGGTTAAACCTAAGACTATTTTCCCATGAAGTATGGTCTGTTTATTCTAGTCATTCCCTGGCCTCTATGAGTAGCTACGAATAAATTGAATAATCATTTCCATGGAATCTCATGAATTCAATTCGCTGTCCCTGTGGAAGAGGTAAAGATAATTCAGTAGTTCTACATAAATGGCCCAAGACAATAGTTTAAAGACTTATTTCCTATATTGGTACTCTGGGACTCCTTTACACTTACATACAATAATACAAGCCTGCAACTGTTATCAAATTCTATTTGTCCCACTTTTCTGCATGCTTAAGCTTCATAATTTCTCCTTCTGAAAAGAAAATACCTTCTTGGTTACCTTTATGTTCACAAGCTTCTTAGTTTTTAATCTCATCTGGAAACAGGACCTTAATCCAGTTTAGTAGTCACAAGGAGCCAAAGGATTTAACTGAAAGATTATAGAGAAGGAAGAGAGAAAAGGAAGAAAGAAAGGAAGAAAGGAAGGAAGAAAGGAAGGAAGGAAGGAAGGAAGCTTAATCATAGAAGCATTTTTGTAATACATACTGAATTCTGACAAGTTCTAGGGGAATTTGTACATCCAATATCTCTACATAGTATAAGCATAAGGGTTATATCTACACATTCTGAAGGCATTAGCACCAGAAAAATTCCGCTTTGATTTAAATTGAAAATATTAGTTGGCCTATAGTAGGGTGACTGACCTAAATAAAATCTAATTGTATGCACTTAGAACAGCTTGAATCTAAATTATCTACGCTGTATTGCACCAAAAGGCATTTAAAAAAAAGGACTCAGAAACATCTAGTTTTATTCCCTAGCATTTTAAATCTGCAATTTACATGTAAACCATTGCTGTGAATAATATCAGATGAATGAAGAATTAAGAAAGAGCAGGATGGAAAAGATTACTTGGTTTCTTGCCATCTCATATGGATATCCTTAAATTACTGTGAAACATTGCCACAGATCACCTTCTGAAATGGCTAGTTGCTTTTTGCCTACATTTCTTTTATTTGCTGTTGTTGTTTTATTGAGTAATGGCTCAAGTGTGATAGGCAATTGACTGAATTGATTATCAGCGCAGAACAGAGGTTTTTAACTCTAAAAAGTCACTAATGAGATTATTTATTTATTTATTACTTTTGAAGTTACTGGGTCCATGTTCATGAAAAATACTACCATACATTAATAGGTGGACAACCAAGGCACTAAGTTATTTATTAAGAATCTTTGTTGGCAAATTTCTTTGGTGGCTGATTTCTAGAGGCTTTAAAAAATCAGAGGTCCCAGAACTAGGCAAGAAAGGCTATAACTATACTTTCTGTCCCTTTATTAACTATCCCTTGCATTGTCTTGCCTTTTTATTGTTTTTTAACTCTTCACACACATATATTTGTTTCTATATAACTGCTTCTTCAACATATATTTTTTCTATTAAGCAGGTATATGGAGATAAAGCTGTCAAATCTATACATACATACCTATAAGTGCACATGCATCTCCATTAATCTGTATTAATACTTTCATACATACACAAATCAAAACAAGGAGAGGAACTGAGGTCTTGCTCCTCATTGGGAAATTAAAAAAATGTATTCATACCCTCAGAATCAATTTAAGGCCTTGATGTCATCACAAGTCAGAAATGTTCCCTCAAATTCAAAGAAATTAAGCAAAGTTAGTACACTCAAAATTAAAAAAAAAAAATACAATGAATCAGATAACAAAACTAAATAAAAAGCATGATAGATCTTATTTTAAATGTTAACAACGTTACAATAATGCAATGCATTGCATTTGTTGCATTGGTGAATTAAATAAAAATGTCCCCTTCAGTGGTTAAAAAGGAAGCTTAGCAAAAAAAGCATGTCATTTACTTCTGAAGTTAAAGTAACTGACAATTTATGCTTATTGTTTTAAAGAAAAGTGGTTCTGCCTAGAGAGTAGTAAAAGGTATCCATCAGCTTTCATAATAATACCAATTGCATAACACATTTGTTATTTAATTGAGAATATTTGATACATTGCATTAAACCCACAAAGGATAGTGTCAAAAAAAAAGTATTTTGGAACATAATTATAGCTTTACCGACATTTGGAATTTTTAAAATGTGAACTCCAAGCTAATGCAGAACACCTACACACATCTTTTAATACATATTTTAAGCATTAAAAAGGTGGCTGTGTGCTTTGTTCCAATGTTAGTCTCACCCTAAATTATTTACAAAGTTCTTATTCTAGTTTCCTTTCCATCCCTGTGTACAGGGGTGAAATCACTTAATAGGTGAAAAATATTTTCATTATGGTCTGGTAATATTAACAGGCATTTTCTGTGGCTTATCTGACTCTCCCACTTCAGGTGGAGAGTCAGATCTTGTTGCTATAGCCCTAGGCAAAACTGGAAGGAGTGAAGGAGGATGAGTCCACAGGGCAACCAACATGGCTCTGGCAGAGGAAACACTGTGGTGTGGAAGCCTGTGCCTGTGTGCCTGGGCAAGGTGGAACAGAAGGAAGGCCAGCAGAGGTGGGAGGGAGTGAAGCTCCCATACCTCTGCCTGCTCAGCCCACTCCCTGCAGGAGGAAATTGACTGCCTCCCTTTCTTTCCCATCTGTGGTTTACATAATAGCATTACAGGTAATTAACAGAAGTCAATTTAAAATGCACTTACTTAGGGTGATACAAATGCCGAGGCAGATCTCATTTTGGTCTAGCTCTTATTAGAATTAATTCTTATTTGGGTTAAGCTTGAGGAACTTGTGGAACCTACAGAAGTCTTACACTATAGCAGCACAAACACCTACCCTTGCTGGAAAAGGTTATGTCTAGACATCACCTTGTTTCTTACTGAAGGCGCTTAAGATAAATTATGGGATCCAAAAATGGTAATCAATTGTCTGCTCATGATTACTTTCTCACCGAAGCAATAGATCACGAGTGTCTAACTCTGTTTGCATGAGACATTTAAATTATGTAGTGAGACTGAGGCCATACTGAATGCCATGACTGCCATGATATCATTAATAATCATTCACGCTGTGGTTAGGAATGACAGGATTGCCAAGAAAAGTAGTTAAGTAAATAGCATTATTTGTTGGCCTGTAAAGTAATCGGATAACTTCTCAGGATTTTTTAAGTAATCCATTAATGTAAGCCATTACTTACCAGTTATTTGACTCCATGTAACCATCGCTTAATTTCAACATAACACTTAAAAGGGCGGGGAGTGCAGTGCTGCCTTGGTGCCAAATGTCAGTCGTTGTATATTTTAATCAGTACCTATTACTCACTAGCACCAGTCATAATAAACACTTGCAGTCACCTGTCTGCACAGCCACCTTTTAGAAACTGCAGACCAGAATGCCATCTTTGTAGAGCCTTCATACATTAATTTACCCATATACATATGCATCCATACATACAGATACGTGTTTATGTACATGCAGTTTTGAAAGCTCTATTTCCATATCTCTGCACTATGAAGAAATGGAGAAGGTATCTAGCATGTATTAAGGAAGCTTCCAAGTTGGGGAAGAGAGAAAGAGTGGAGAAGGGAAAAAGAAAGTAAAATGTATGGTGGAAAGATAGATATGAAGTGATAAGAATAGGGAAGGATAAAGAGGTAAGTCACAGTACTTAGGACTTTTTAGGTTCTCACCAGTCCTGAAGCCAGACTTGCACTTCAATCAGCCTGCATAGCTGAAGGAATCACTTCACACTGATAGCTTGTATTCAGACCAAGCCGGTTCAGCATCTTTGACTCAGTAAAATATCTGCCTTGCATCCACGTTATTGTTCATAAGCAGCATTTTGTTGGGAAGCAGCAATGATTTACAAAAGGCTTTACTTTTTTTCTGAGAATTTTCTTAAGTTCCTTTGCATTCTTTCTTTCAACAAGCTTCAATATGGAGAGCTAGTAGAGAAGGATTATCATAGTTTAACAAAGTGAAAAACTAATTGAATCATTAACTGGCCATTCAGATTCAAATATCTTCCTCTCATTTGCACCCTTATTTATACTTCTGCTTTGCTCCTCCACATATCTCTTTAGTTTGCCTTGTTTGTAAAACTCCTTAGACTGTAGTTCTGCCCTAAAGAGGTCATGTGAAAATGCACATCAAAATGCAAGTGAAAGTCAAGGCTTTCTATGTTATTAGTCATACATTTTTTTCCAGTAAGAATTTTGCTCTTGGTGATTGAAAACACACCCAAAAAAGTGCTTGAGATTTTACAACTCTATTAATTTATACAACTTTTTGCTTCATATAGTTCTCAACTTCCCATGAATAATGGACATCATTGAACAAAATGTTTGATTAAACACAATATTTGTAAGTATCAAACAAATAATGATTATGATTTTGCAAATTAAAAATGTTCCCTTTCAGTTTAAATTAAGTTCTTGTTTAACAGCCACCTTGGTTGTTGTAGTGATAAATTGCAGAACAGTTTTCCCTTTTCATTCCCAATTGTCCCTTAACAACAGCAATAAAAACCCCAAAAGCATTACATATGCAATTAAGGGATGTGACTAGTGGAGATCTAACACATTTCTGAAAGGAGCTGCCTGCATTTCAGTGTTTGACAACAATTTTTGTTTCAAGTTTCAGTTCTCCTGTCTGAATCTCCTTTTAAATCTCACACTGTATGCACTAATTTTTTAATACCTAAAACGCAGTCAGCCACGTAGTGTTAGTAGACACACCGATTAAAGAGTAGGTTCTATGATTCTCAGATTTGAGATGCAAATTTGTGTAGGCTTTTCTCACTCTGATCAAGTGTTATTTTGGATTAGAAAGTGAAAATAAACTTTGATTCTTAAATGTAACAATGGGCGGATGAATTAACAGATGGTCGAATTTCAAGCACACTATTAACTCCATTTTTATTAAATATAATAATGTATTAATGAGCCTTAGGACATGTACCATTTTAGAGTTAGCAGCAAACATCAGTCCAAGGTAAACCTGTGTATGAACATACACACAAGGGCAGAAACAACTGTGTATTTCCTCTCAAAAATGTAACGTAGTTTTGTTCCAGGGGTCATCAACATTACTGGGCGAACCAAATATTGATTGTACCTTTGCATTTGCCTGCTTCCCAAAGGCATTTATATGTCTCTTTAATTTTACTTTCTGAACTTGTTCTGTTATTCCTACGTGATAAAGACAGAAACTATAGACATGAGAAGACTGATGCCAGACCAGCGTATCCATTCACGCATAGGTGTGCATCTCTTAATCCAGTTGACTCATATTTAACTACTTTTGTAGCCTTTCTGGTGGATCAAAGGCAAGCTGTAAGTATAAAGGCTAAAATGCAACATGCACTCAAACTTCATTTAGAAAAAATAATAATAATAATAAAAAAAAATCAGGCACATTTGAGTAAACTTTCAGTCATTTTTAGCACAAGAACAACTTTCTGAAAAATGTATATTAATTATTTTTTTTAAAAAAACCAAGAAATTAATTAGGTTAGGGAACTGAGAAGAATGAAAAGCACATCAGCATTATCCACCTAAGGCTACTGCAGCCTCCTGAAAATTCCCTACCCCTCGTTCCAAACCACCAGGCTCTCTTCACCCCTCCTGGTAAACCTGCCTAAAACTTCACAGAGTTTACACCTCCTTTGATGGCTGCCTTTGCTCTCATCCATTCGTGACCTCCTTCACCACCACTGACCACTCTCAGTCCTCTAGAGCTCCTGCTATTTTTGTATTACAAACACCAACACAGAAAGAAAAATCTTGAATTTTCATGAAAGACAAAGGGCAGTTTCTTGTGTGACAGTGTCCCTTTAACTTAAATGGACCAACATTTTGCATAACCAGTGTCACTCCTGTAGATGAGGACTGTTTGCCTGACCTTTCCCTACACTCAGGAGTTCCTTCACCTGGGATCTGCAGATCACACACTTATTGTCAACATTGAGGCTACGCTGGATCAGGCATTTTTGGTAAAATCATAAATTAATCCTGATGGGGCAGCTAAGAATGGCTGTCTTTCCCCTCATCACCTCTTGTCTTCCTCCCTTTCAGGAGCTGTATCACCCATGTGCAACTTCCATACGCACACACAAACACGTACACATGTACACAAGCCATCTTTCTCTCACACTCCCCATGTAGACTCCAGAGGTTCCCAAACCACAGCCTGAATTTGTTGTCATTGATTTGGCAGCACAGGTAGGGTCAATGTAACAGCTACGTGAAGAGGTGACATCAAAGCCCATTCCCTTGTAAGAATTTGGTCCTCGATATAGATCCTATTGGTGAAGAATTTGTAGATATAGATCCTATTGATGAAGAATTTGTCGTATTGCATATATTGCTCCTCTCATATTACAATTACTCCTGGTGTCTGTAGAAAGATAATAACCTATAATATTGTGGGGTATTTCAGAGATCAATATATTACAGACAGGTTCAGATCTATGTAATGGCAAAGTCTGGAATATCCCCATCTATCTATCTATCCACCTCTGCAAGACAAATTTCAGTTTCTAAAGAATAAAAGATCAGGTATAATGTCTGTAATTTTCACTTGAAGGGATGGATTTCACTATTTTTCATCTAATATTTTTAAGCTGAACTTATGATCTCTTAAGTAAATCATAAAAGATAAGAAGTAAAAAGTCAGGGGTTTTTTTTCATGGGCTAATGAATATGATGCGAATGGCAGTTAATAGGTTCTTATCAACTAATTATACAGGATTTTGAAATTCTTGACAAAATTCATCAGTATCAGCAGCAGGCAGCTATTTTAACATGAGAAAAATGGCCTTTTCCCAGTGAACAATTAATCCTGAAATAAAATGAAAAGTTTGTGAAGTCTGTAACAGCTTTTCATAATGCAGTTTAAAAGTTTAAAAGTCCTTGCCACTTGATAACCTACAAGGTTTAAATTTGCTGCATGCTCTTATAGGTTATTGAGATGCAGTCTTGCTGACATTTACATATTGTTGTTTTTTAATGCTCATGTAGCACTTGAAGTGGGAAAGAAATTTTAAAGGAGAAATAACCCATGTGTTGGTTTGAGACTGACCAGGTAAGAATTTGAGGCAGGGTAAGAGCAGAGTATTTGGGACATGGAAGAGAGCAGTAGAACAGTTCATCTGGGTTTCACCTTCTTGCAGCAACTGCCACATTGTCAGTTAAAAACATAAAAGTTGGAAGCAAGTAAATGAAGAAATTAAAATTTCCAAGGAAATCAGAACTTTTGTTTTTTACTTCAAGATCTTCATAGAATCATAGAATGGTTAGAGTTGGAAGGCACCTTAAAGATCATCGAGTTCCAACCCCCCTACCATGGGCAAGGACACCTTCCCCTAGACCAGGTTACTCAAAGACCCATCCAGCCTGGTCTTGAACACCTCCAGGAACAGAGCATCCACAAGTTCTCTGGGCAACCTGTTCCAGTGTCTCATCACTCTCACAGTAAAGAATTTCTTCTTAATATGCAATCTAAATCTCCCCTCTTTCTGTTTAAAACCTTTTATCTGATCGCTACACTCCCTGACCAAGAGTCTCTCCCCATCTCTCCTGTAGGCCACCTTCAGGTACTGGAAGGCTGCTATGAGGTTTCCCTGGAGCAGCTGAACAACCCCAATTCTCTCAGCCTGTCTTTATAGGAGAGGTGCTCCAGCCTCTGAACATCTTTGTGGACCACCTCTGGAGCCACTCTTGTGGTTTTCAGTCTGAAACCACTTTTTCATTATCGACCAGCTTAAAGGAATCAAATAATGATGATAAAAAAAGATCATCCTAACTGAGCAAATTATCCAACACAATAAACATTTTTACTTTTCCTTTAACCCAGCTATCACAATATAAAAAAAAAAAATGGAAATCTCTTTGCACCATCTGAGTAGACATCTGTTGCACAGACTCTGAAGTCAAAGAATTTAAAAAAGTTTTATTTGCATGCTAAATTTTCCTTTTTCCTAGAAAGTCTGTGAACCTGAAAAGGTGGGAAAATTATTTTAAAAGAGCCATTTAAGAAAAAAAATTCACAGAAAACAATTTAAAATGAGTAACGTTACCACACCTTTAAGTTAAAATGCCTGTCTATGATTCTTTCCTAAAACTGTTACGAGAGAAAAACAAAAGTTATTTAGATCATTCTTATAACCATCCTCTAAACCACAGTAACACCTTGAATAGCATCAAACTGTTCTTCCTAAGTGCATTCAAACAAATAAGAAGGAAATTCTCCCCTCCGCAAAGAACTTGCAATCTCATTATAAGACAGTAGACAACAGATGGATTCAACAAACAGATGGAGGAAGAATAAGGTAGCAATGAGATTATTATAATCAACATGATAAGCAGTGATGCACACCAGCAAACCGCCTGCCTGGCTATTATCTATGTGTGTGCACATGCATGGAAAATTAACATAACTACCTTTTGTGTGATATTAACTAATTCAGAGCGTCTGGTATTGTCAGTTTAGAACAACAAGGCATGCAGACTCAGGCAGTGAGCCCTTGATGATCCTCGAGTACCATTAGGAAAAAAGAAAATTAGAGGTGCCGAATGGTACTAACTGGTGGAAGGGCTGAAAGGACTTTGTCCGTAACTGGGTAGCTGAGGTTTTGCAAAGTGGTCATTTCCATGTTACTGTGAATTATAAGGAGAAGAAGGGAGCTCAGGTCAGGAAGACTCATCCTTCTAGGTTTTGTGTATTTATACCTTCTAAATCAAAGTAAAGAAAATGAGTAGTAGAGACAGATAAATATGGCTTGGATAGGAGATACAGTATCTGAGGAGGCACAGTCTGAAAGGTTTTATTGCTAAACAACTGAGGCCATTTTGCTCACTGGTAAAACACAATTTCAAACAGATTATTCATATCAGCAGAATTATCTTAGAAGAAACTGGAATAGCCTTGGGAATTATTTTATCCACGTTCTCTCTCTCTCAAAAAAAAAAAAAAATTTAAAAAAATTTCTTCTTATATTTAAGACCTGAGCTTCCACAAATATTCAGAGGACAAATACTAGTGAAAAAATATGGTTGTATCTCATTCTCTTTGTTGTTGTAAAGGGATATGTCTAAAGGTGGAAATATAAAATTTAAACGTAAATTTATACTTAAATTTGTATTTCTGTGAAGCAGATAATACTGCATACTCATTTGATTTCTGTGTGTTACAGAACTAATTGTCAGGAACAGTGAGCTGAGGCCACTTCTGGCCTTGTGATAGCTTTACTATCAGAGGATGGCTGAGCTTCAAGAAATACTATGAAAATGGCAGAGTTCTGCAAACTGCAGCACATATTTTTGTATGTAACTAAACAGAGAAAACCTACATCAAAACTGCACTGCAGAAATCATTTGCAAAAGATGTTCCATGTTGAAGTAGCTGACATTCTTCCCAGTGTGACATTCAAGGAATACCTTGGAGGGTGTTACTGTTACCTTTTTTTAAAAAAAAAAACAACCAAAACCTAAACAATTTCTATACAAACATTAAAAATTTGCAATAATACAGATTTGAAACAGATCTTCTGGTGAAGAAAATATTGTGTTTATATTTCCAAGGGGGCTGGTAATAAGTAGAAGAACTACTTTTAATTTTTCATGCAATTTTAATTTTGACTGCTTAAACAAGTAAATATATTTCTCATAGGTACTTTAGGACTCTGAGTGTTAATGTGGCTAAAATTCATTCCATTGTTTAAATTAAGCCAGACTTTTCATTAAAAAAAAAACCAAACCAAAACTATAAGGGAATTGATTTCTAAACCATCACAAAAAAAAATTAAAATTATTCAAAAATTATCAGGTTTTTTACAGTATATTTCATTTTACTTGTAGATATAGGTATAACTGTGAATCTAATAGCCATAACTACAAAGAAATAATTACTTTCAAACAAAGGGATTCTTTAAAGACGTGTCACTTTAATAAAGTCTTCACAGATTAACATGATGGGGACATGTGAACACCTACTAAAGGCACAAAGGTATTAAGAAAGATCTCTTTTAAAAAAAGTACGTAGTTTCTTCCTTTACACATGCAAATGAAAGTCACTCAGTAATCCTGCCACTGTTATTTGACTTCAGTGAATGAAATAGATAATTATGCATACCCTAGCAGCCACTGATCTGAAGGAGGGCAAGCTGGAAATTGCAAAAGGTGGCCCAGACCTACCTGAACACTGTGAATGGTTCTTTGCTTATGACAAAATTGTATCCACTGGAGTCTTCTGAAAATGTCCATAGCACTTCTGTAGATACGGAGGTTAATTAAGCAGGTTCTTTAATGAAGCTTTCAGTTTCTTGCCTGATACATTTGCTAGATTATTATGCTTGACGGCTTTGAGATCCAGATGTCAGTCATTATTCAAGTAAAGTGAAAAGATCATTAAAAGTATTAGAAGTTAAGAAGATGTTAACGTCAAAATTTTGTAATGTTCATGCAGTTTCACTAAAATAAAAATTACCTTAATTTTTAATGTCGGGGTATCCAAAGTAACAGGCTATATTAAAAAACAGCACCTTGTCTTTTATTTGAAAAATTAAAACACTTTTTCTACTTCATTGCTTTTAAATTTCGCTTTCCGTGTTTTCAATATTTCTGTTCTTTTATAACAATAAATATTAATATGACTTTTGCAAATGCCTTTTGTGACCTAACCCAGAGAAAATACTATAAGAACTAATACAAAAAAAAAAACCAAAACCAACCCCACAAAAAAAACCCCAACAAAACAAACACCAAAAAACCAGTGGAAGGAAAAACTATAAAGAGGTATAAAAAGGTAAGGAAAACAGATAAACGAATAACAGTAAGAATGAAAAAATATGATAGAAAGACAAGGAGAGGAACATTCCTGAATATTCACTTCTACTGAAATATTGTATGAGAGAGTACTGTAATATCCAGGTTTTTAATTCTAGCTGATGCTAGGATTTGAAGATGCATTGCTGAAATGGATGATTGTCTTCTCTATGAATGAGATATAATGCTATAAAACATTCTACTATTTCCAGATTATGTTGAAGGACGAAGAGTATTTTGAGTTGAAGTCATATACCTTTCTACTGTTCAGAGACGTTGCAAGCAGTAGTGGGGTTTTGACCCTCCTCTACATATGTAGTTCATGCCACCCAGATGATATAAATCCCAAGTCATTCCATATCAAGGAATTGAAGTGAAATGGAACAGTGACTTTGCTCACAATGTCTCTGGCACATATTTATGGATAAAGACCTTAGATTAATTTCCTTGTGACTGTTGAGAGACAGTAGAATTGTGAATGCCCTTAAGTAAGTATACTACATCCTTTTGAAGCTATTAATAATCATAGGTCCTTTATAACTTTGCTTACAAGTATTTCTTAAGGTAAATTTTATTAATTAAACAAAATATTTCATTAACTATTTCCATTATTCACAAACATCTAATATCAGTTGCAGTTAATTCAAAGTTGATTTTCTGTTTCAAATCTCTCGAAGAATTTTCATCTTCTGAAGAAAGAGAAAAGATAAAAGGTCATGAAAACGTTACATTATTGAAATTTTCTGATGTTTTCTCTCTCGTATGGTAAAGACTATTTTACAGATTACTGACATTTTAAAAACTCATCAGTTTTAACAAGCACATAAACTCAATTTGAAATACTTGGTAGCTTACAGTTTTGCTGACTACATTGCTTATATGTCATGTTTCTGACTTTGATATAAATCTGATAAAATCTGATCACCTAAAGAGTCTATTAATTACCATGGCTAACATATTGCAAAGAATGAAAGGTATCAAATGAAAGGCAGAAATTGCAGATATTCAAACATCAAAGAAAAATGTTTTGCAGTATTCAGCCAGGGCTACAGGGGTTTGTTTTGCTTTTGCCTTCTAAAGACAGCACTAAAACTGCTGCAAAAATATTAATCTGATGAACATTTGGTTTTTTGCCACAAACCACAGCAACTGTACAGTTAGGACATTAAGACGATAAACCATTTTACGGAGACTTAGGATGGAAACTAGAACAGTTTTGAACGCTGTATATTCAATATGTTTTCCCTCGCTATTTTTTCTATTGTTCCTAATTACATACTCGCTCTATTGTTATTCCACAGTGAAATTAGAGAAATTATTTTCCTTTCGCTCTATTTTTTAAATTTGAGAGTATTTTACCTGTTCCAGACTAATTTGGAATATAAATCTAATTTGCATATTCTAAGAAAGTAGCATCGTGTGGGGATTTTTGTTATTTTCTGTCAACAGTAAGCATATGATTATAATAAAAAATACAAAAAAAGGTACAAAAACCAAAAAAAACATATGCCATCTGTTGTCAGGTCTGAATATTGACAGATTAAAAGGATATTTGGACAGTGCTGATCATCATGACACTTAATAGTTAAATGTTTTGAACTCTTAGCACCAACTTAGGCTCTCAAGGTGCCTCTATAGCTTAAGATTGTTGCTGGGTACCTAGGAATAAAACATACACCTGATAATACATCAAACAGAGAAATGATCTGTTGAGACAATAAAGCTATGTCTGTAATTCTGCCTTTGCTGGACTTTTCTGTAGCCTTCAGTAAGACACCCGTGGGAAACTGAAAATCCCTTCTGAAAATGCAGATCTCTTCTTAGCTTTGACACTTCAATCATGTCACTGAGCAGAATTGACCAACATTATTTTTTATGGAAAAATAATATAAGAAAAGAAAGGAATGGTTGAGTGAGGCGAGCATAGGGAAAACCTGCTGTGAGAACAGGGAGTGGAAATATTACATCTACTTGGCCCAAGGAAGTGTGACCAGCTGCAAAAGGATGAGTTAGCATACTCTCACTATGGTGGGCTTCCTGGCTCTCCATACCCCATGCACTGTCTGCTAAAGCTCGGGAACCACCAAAGAAAGGGTAATGGGAGCAGCAAGAAGGACATAGTTCTACATTCTTGTAATCAGGGTTTTCATTTCAGGGATGGGAGACATCTCAGTTTTGTCAGAAATGCTCCTTCACCAAAGGAACCTGAGCCTAAAAAAACATGCTTTACCCATGCATGCATTGTGCTGCAGTATTGCAAGACAAGGGCACTAATGGGCCCTGCTGTCCTTGCCCAGCCCCTCCCAAGGGCTCCCCCTCATCCTGCCTGTGGCCCAGGACCTCATTTCAGCCCCTCCTCAGGCCATCAGCCCCTACCCCTCTGATGCCACAACACGGCTCATCTCCAGTCCCCACACCCCTGTCCTGGCCAGCCATAGGCTTTGTTGAGTTGGGCTCATCTGCAGGCCCACATCCCTGTCCCCAAGTAGGTGTCTGGTGATCATGGCTAACATATTGCCTAATTGGAGGCTGTGGCTGTTCCATTGCTCCAGCTGCCCTACTTCTGGCTGGGGTAGCGAGACAGGCCATGGCTGGCATTCCCTGGAGGGACTCCAGCCTCCATAAATGCCTGATGGAGTGCACAATTGGACTAGGTTATACTTGTGAAATGGCTGTCAAACACCAGTTGGCACTGCAATATAAAAATGGATACCAATAAGTATTCTTAGTGTCAGTTTTGCATTGTTTTAGAAGTGGAACTTGGCAATTTGTAACCCCATGTGCCAAGAAGGAAACTGCCCTAGTCCTCGTTCCCATAAGAGCATGCCAGACAGATACACAGAGCTCTTACACTGACACCAGACTTCCGCCTCCAGACTTCTCCTTTCAGTGAATTTGACCATGGCTGTTGTGCTTTGTACTGCTGGAGTGCATTAGTCCAAGTAGCCTGGGGAGTGCACTAGGCACAAGACTGAAGAGCTTGTAGATCTCCGACAGCTTAAGCAGCTGGTGAACACCTAGATACTCATATCCGATAAGAGGCAAATGCTTCAGGGCCTGATTTGTAGCAGAATCTTAAGTGCCTAAGCAATTTGTGAGGTAAAAATATGCTCCCTGAACAGGATAAGTGGTGGTTTTACAGACTTAGAGATCTAAATCTTGTTTTGAATCTTGCCCTCAATTCATACCTTTAAAACGCTAAATGGTCTGTATCCAGGATAGCTGTTCTTCAAGAGGCACATCACTGCTGACAACTCTAATCCTCATGTCCAGACAAAAATCTCCAAAGAGAAAACTCTCCTCTCCTAGAGAGACATAGCTTGAACAGAGCTGATCATGTTAATTACTGTAATTATTCTTCAAAAGGAGTTTACTAGAACAACTTCCCATGGGAAAGAAAACTCACTTCTTCAACCTTTTCCATCTTAACATAAATACACATAGTGATAATATAGTTAATAAATTTTCCCACATAATTTTGTTCTTGAGAGGCAGATGCTGAAACAAAGGTGATTTCTGATTTAGTGCCCTTATAGAAGTTTCTTAGATATCTTACTAAATCTGTGTAACTGCCTAAGTGGGACAGCAACAGCTCTAGTCATTTATCTGCACTAAACAGAGATCTAACCATGTGTATCTGGTAAATGTATGTGTATACAGCCTGGTGTAAAGTTAGAATATAATAGAACAGACTATTTTAGTTGGCAGGAACCTAAACCAATCATCCAACTGCCAGACTGATTCAGAGCTGACCAAAAGTTAAAGCACGTTACTAAGGTCAATGCCTCTTAAATAATGACAGACTTGGGGCATCGACCACCTCTCAAGGAAGCCTGTTCCAGTGTCTGACCACTGTCAGCAAAGAAGTGCCTACTAATGTTCAGTATAAACCTCCCCTGGCACAGTTTTGAATCATTCCCACACTTCCTATCACTGGATACCAGGGAAAAGAGCTCAGCACCTCCCTCTTCACTTCTCAGGAAGCTGTAGAGAGCACTGATGCTGCCTCTCAGCCTCCTTTTCTCCAAACTAGACAAGCCTGAAGTCTTCAGCTGTTCCTAATAGGACAGTCCTTCCTGCCTTTTCATCAGCTTTGTTGCCCTAAGATGGATGTATAACTCCCTGGATGAGATGGGCAGATTGGTGGAGTTAGGATCACAGGGAAGTTTGGGTAACCTTTCAAAAAGTTTATTATTTCAACTACTGAATCCTGTGGATGCCTAGAGTTGGTAGGTCCTCAGTTCATTTCAGGTGTGAATAAGAGGACAGGACTTAGTCAAATCCAGGTGACAGGCAAACAGAAGCCTGTCAAAATAGTGATACAAGGCATAGAAACATAGGAATGGAGTACAGGGAGGAAAGAAACCTCTGCAGGGTTTATTCCTTGGAATATGTTATAGGAAATGAAACTTCAAGCCTTGCAGTACTTGTTTATTGCTGTTACTTGTGACAGGATAGAGGCTGCAAGGATCAGAAGGATCAGTAAAGGAAAACATTACTAGTTGAGATATTTGTTTAATTTAATGATGCAAAGATATATCTAAAAAACATCCTCTTTCATGTACACTCCAGGTAGTTTATATCTTTGCTAAAGAAGAAAGCTTTTCTTCAAGCAATTTTTCCTTGACATAACCATACCTTCTCTGTCATCCTTTTAGAGAGAGCCTCAGCAATAGAAAAATTTGTGTTTGAATCTCCTAACATATTCTTCACCCTTATTAAAAACAAAACAAAGCAAAACAAATCAGGAGCTGAAATTCTTAAACAACACAAAAGGGGTTTTTTATAGTAATAATATTATGTGTAAATGCAGACTACTGTGCAAAAAACCCATTAAGATGCTGAGTGCTAAGAAGATTTGTGATCGACTCCATTTACCCTTGAAGGACAGATGATTCTCCACAGAATACATTGACCCCTTCCAGGCTCCAGAAGCTCATTCAACGGTCTTAAACATGTCCACTGGGAAGTTCCTTCCCACCAATATAGCTTAGGAGCTGAGGGGGAAAAGGCAAGGCATCTTTGTCTAAGGCTTCGATGCACTTAGACTTACCACAATTATTTTCCTATTTAGTTTGTTCAGTTGTTGGATAGCTCAGTAGGTAAAGCTAAGGATTAAAAAGCAAGAAAGAAAATAAGAGGTGGTCTGAGATAGGCTGAGCTGTAGTCTAAACAAGGAGAGAGTGACTGTGCATTATCTTCTTGTGAATGGAGATTCCTGGGATAATGCTTATGGCTCTTAACTGCAAAAAAAAGACTTTACCAATAGCCACCCATTGTCCTGCTTTTGTCAAGACTGAAATAAGAGAAGACGGGCTTTTCAGGTCCAGTCTGTGAGGATGGCAGGGTGGAATGCAGTTGGATTCCAGCTGAGTGTTTGATGTCTTCATTTTTGAGCCCTCTTCTGAAAAAGAGCTGGCAGGAAAGTGTGGCCTTACACAGAAAAAGGGCAAGTCCTGGAGCAAGTCGCTTCCCTAGTAATGAGTAGACATCCAATTCTATTATAATAATGTGCTTTCATTGCCACAGTGGAGCTAATAGAGTTGTGGTGACTTCACACCTGCTGCAGCTTGGCACACACAAAAAAAAATAAAAGTCACCATGAAATCTCCCAGAAAACTACTGCTGTCTGCAGGCGAGAGTGCAAGTGACAGATAAAGTGTCTGACAATGACATATTGCTTTAGGACTGCAGTGAAATGACTGGGATGCTGTAGCATAGTCTCTGACTTCCCTGCCTCTGAAAAATTAGAAAAAAAGCAATGAAATGATATATGCAATTAAATATTACCACTTCTTACCGTGATTATCTGTGGAAGCGCTAGTACTCCATCTGAGACGTCTAAATGAGATTTAAACTTCTCAAGACCATGTATGCCCATTCAATTCCATACCTGCCTTTATTACTATTAGAACAAAACCCGTTAAATTCTTATAGTTTAGAGTCACTCTCAAATACCATTTGTTTTACAAAAATGTTGAGATCAATGGAAATGTTTCCAATGGCACAGAACCGCGTTATTGCTTTTCTCCAGATTCCACTGATAAACACGAGCTTGGTTTTCTTAAACAGCAAGATGCCATCTTTTTGACAGATACAATATGTAGTTATGTCACAGTATTATGATAAACCTTATAGGGAAGACACAGCAGGGTCAGAGAGTTCCTACATTCCCAGCACAGTTTCCATGAAAGGAATGTTTACATGACCCGCAGCACAAAGTTTAAATATATGCAGCAGTTTTGCTGTTAACTCCCTGAACTTGCTTGCTGAGCAGCCTGTGACCAGCAAAATTCTGCTCGACTTGTTGTTATGGTGTTAGTGTTAACATTTTCCTGTCTTGTCAGCTGTTTCGGACATCTGCTGTGCTTTATAAAATGTCTGCACAGGGGTGGTTGAGGGGTTTTGTTTGGTCTGTTTGAGGGGCTGAAGAACATAAATATTAGTCTGTCCTTTTGTTTATGTTGGTTGAGGGCAGATGAGAGAAGAAAAGGAAATCTTGGATATCAAGCCAATGAAAATGAGTAAGATTCTTGCTTGACAAGTCCTGTATTTGCCTTTTGCGACTCCTTTTCAAATCTGTAACATATATGTACACAAAGCACAGGGTAGGTATGACCTAATGTTTTGTTAGCGTGTGGTTTTGCAGGACAGATTCAGAATTCATTTTAGTCATACAGGTTTTTCATAATCACAGTTAATATCTTTTGGCTCAGATGGGATTGCTTTATGCATCAGGAGCCTGTTATACACTGGAGAAATTAAACTGGCTAAAATGCCTCGAATGCTTACAGAGCACTTTAGGTTACTCTCAATGAGGCCTAATTAAAGCAAGAAGACAGAATAGGTATGTTACTAACCAGTGATTGGCTGAAATTTATGCACAGAACATAAGCCAGACCCCATGTTTGGTCCTCATGCTAGAAAATCTTGTTTTTCCTCAATCGTTCTGAGAATATTCCATCACAGTTTATATCCAGAGCCTTTAAAGCAATTTTACAATGGATATTATTGTTCCTATCTACAAATGGCAACACTGAAGCAACGAGAAAAGCAATTATTTCTCAAGTCTGAATGGTAGACCTAAGAGAGCAATTCAAGACTAAGTCTGAAGTGTTAGCCACAGTAGGATCACATCCATATTCACTCACTGGTTTAAAACTGGTTAAAGCATTAGAAGCCACAACAACACAGAGATGAGTGTGGCTTTCAAAACTGTCAATAAATCATGGCTGTAAGCTCACAATAGTTTCTTTATTGCTGTGGTTAAACTATTAGAGGTGCCTGCGCTACCCTGTTTAAAGCTAACTTGATTATGCTTATAACATATTAGCCTTGCTTTTGTGACTGATATTCCAATTACTATCCACAGAAGAATGCTGCTTCCCTAGGAACTTTAATTAGATTGGAAGTTTTGAAGGACTTTCTGAACAAAACTCAAAACTCTGGGGAACTGCTCATCACAGCCCTAACTTTGTGTCATTGTCCGAAACTTTCAAAAGTTTTTTTTTAAAAGAAAGACTGATTAAGATTGCAAATAACTAATAGAGCATACTTGAAGATTAAAACATTATGCCTTTGATTTATTAGAAGTTTCTCAGCTGAAGCATTTGACCTTACTTAGAGGCTTTTTTTATGTGCTTTTTTTTTTTTACTTGTTGGCCTGCAGTTAAATTCAACCACATCTCATGCATTTGCAAGGAGTGATACGATTAGTGTTGTATTAATCGTGCAATGTCTAGTGTCTTGGATGTAGCCATTGAAGAAGGGTTACTTTTCAAAATGTGATCTCTGTTACCTCTTTAAAATAATTTGTTTTCAAATATGAAGTAAATTCTTCCCAGTTCTTTTTCCTGTGCCTGTGTGTATATGGCAATTATCTCAAACAAGAGAGGCTACATGTATTTTTTTCCCCTTTTTGCATTGACTGTATTTGAAACATTTTCAGTAGTTACAGAGAAACTGCAACTTGGATAATCAAACACATTGTGTTGATCCTTCTCTCCAAAAATAAATTTCACTAGGATTGTCTCTTTAGTTATTGGGAACTCTCTCTATATGCATATTATTACTTCCTTGCAGACTTAAGGTCTTCAACAACTCAAAATAAATTTTAAAAATGTGCTCTATGACTCACCTTTTTAAACATCCTGCACTAAATCTGCCATAGGTGAAGTCATGAAAATGAAACGAACATTTGTTCGTCTGAATGCAAATTCTGAGTGAATGTCAACGTGTACTTGCTTCCTCACAGCAAAAAATGTAAGATAACAATTCAGTCACGCAGCGAAGTTGAGATATTGACAAGATAGGATGGAAGCTCAGCAGTCAGATAGGAGGGAAATGAGGCAGAGGATAAATCTCAGTCTTAACCGTGCTGCATGAATTAGCTTAGCAACAGAAGGGAGGGACTGGGTATTCTTTATGACAGGAAAATGTCAGAGATGGACAAAGGAATGCTGCCAAAGAGCATTCCTACGGATAGTGCAGCGCAACAGTAGCAACACTGGGACAACTGCCTGGCCAGTTGCTAAAGGTGAACAGAAAACACAATGGGGAAATGAACATTTTTCACAATCACTTCTGAAAGAAAAACATAAGTTTTATTCATGCCCATGCAATATTTCCTGCCATACGCCTGTCTCAGACCTGCCAAATTACCTGGATTCACCCTGTGCTCACTTAGATTTGTTCATTTAGATCTCTGGTACTTCAGGGGCTGCTAATCCTGGAAACTCACAGGGAATCTCGGGTTTTGATCTCTCCACCCTTTCAGCATGTCCTACAGATGGATATGACAGCTGTTTGCATCTGACAGATTAAATCTGGTAACTGAACTTGCTGTGTGTGCACTCAGCCAGTCCTTGAACCAGAACCCTGGGGGTGTATAGAGAGCAGGTTTACCAAGTGAGTCAAAAGGGAGCCTTCCACTAATAGCTGTGCTAAGCTTCTCTCAGTTTGAAGTCAGTTATTTGGTGCTCTTACAGCAGTTCTTTGATAAGGGAGATTTTTTTTTTTTTCCCTGTGATGAAGCAAGAAACAGAACTGATGTTAACAAGAAGGGAGATGCTACACTTTGCCACGCTGCAATTCTTTGTCTGCTTTATTGCAGCAGGCTCATGGCTGTGAATGATGTCATTAGTGCTTCACTATAGAAATGTGACTTGTAGCAGGACTTGAGAGGGACAGGAGTTTGAGGGGTAGCTTTTTTTCCCCTCTACTTAATTAAATTAACTCAGTCAGAATTTTAAAACAAGACAAAGAGCTTCTGTCTTTCTTACCTGATAAAATCTGGTCAAGGCTGGTAGAAACCCAAACTATTCACCACAGATGTGCAGCTATTGACTTTAATTGTAGCAATATCAGGGCCGAGAAGAAACTAACAATTTTTAAAAATAGACCCTACAGCTAATTCCCTGAAAAGGTCCTCTCAGGCAGGTTTAAGCATCTCTGTCAGACGTTTAAAGGAAAATGTTTCTTCTGACCTAGGACTAAATGCCAATGTTTTGACCTAACGCTTTCAGTGGTGAAAGCTGTTGCATTATCCACTTTACATACACTGAAAAACATCTAAAACATGATGGTGTTGCTTAAATTATTCCAAGAAAAATACATATTCACCTCCAGTCAAAGTTGGCTTCCCTTTTTTAATCTTTTGCCTCTCCTTTCTGACAAGGAAGATACAAGAGAAGAGCAGGAAACCAGAATGATTTCTCCCTGTGCATTCTTCCAGCAGCTAATGTAAAGTCAGGGCAAGCACATCTGAACAACACCTCTGTAGCAGCCATGTAGTTGTGTAGTTCTCCTTAAAGGACTTGTTCTGACTCACAAAATCTGCAGGATTTGATTTATTCTTCTTAACAGATTTCTGGCAACTAATGAGGTGGACTTCTGTGATTATTTTGATGTTTTCCACCTACCCACTTAGGGAATGTTTCTTAGGGGTTTGAGTTTTATGTTGTATAATGCCTAGACACTAAACTGGTGAATGGACTGGTGAATTTTGATTTGGTTTGGTTTGTTTTTTTTAGGGGTATTAAAAAAAAAAAAAAAAAAAAAGAAAGGAAATAGAAAATACAGCTCTCCAAGAGTTTCTAACCACATACAGCATCGGTAAGGCTGATAGTAGAAAACTGTGTGTGCAATTCCAGTATTCTCAACTTTGAAAGGAGGTTAAGAGTTGGAGATGAGGTAGCTAAATCCATAGAAATTATTTGCTGTCTAGAGAAAGTCTCTTACAGGGAGAAATGTACAGGGAGAGATGTGCTGAATTTTTTTTTTTTAAAGGGCTTTTTTAACTTAGAGATATTATCATAGATGGGGAATATAGTGCACTGAGGACTTTAAAATCTAGTATAGAAGGCCATAACAAGATTTATGTCTGCAAGAAGAAGCCAGACAAATGAAAATTAGGAATAAAGCTTTTTTTTTTTCTTAAATGGCCATGATTAATGAATGGAACAACCCAGCAGAGAAATTAATTCTCTGTCTCTCAACATCTTCAAATCAAGAGAGGATACCTTCTGGAAGCTATGCTTTTACTAAGTACAGGGCATGTTTTAGTCAAGCAAGGACTGTTGGCTTCAGTACAGGGGTAAAGGGTGAAATTTAATGTCCTATAATAAATGAGTAAGGCTAGATGATCCAATGTTCCCTCTGGCCTAGTTTTTATTAATCTCTTATTTTCTCAGATATGTGTTTAAGAAAAAAAAAAGATAGATCAAAATATGCTTCTAAAAGTCATTCTGGGTTTTATTTTATTACAAGCATCATCTTGAACTAATGTACAGTTTTTTTTCTTTTCTTTTCTTTTTTTCCCTTTTTTACATGTATATACACTGTATTTCAACTGATGTAGCAGAACAAAACTGAGTTTTGATTTCCCAAACCCAAAAATAAATTCAGAAAATCCTGCACCTCTTCACTCACATATAGTTTTTAACCTGCAATTAATTATCTGTAGCAATAGGGACAGTCATAGTACATGGAGAGGGGAGTTTGTAGGGGGTTTTNTTAAATTTGTGAAATGTTGGATGCTTACTCTCCTCATTATTGCATTAAGTCTTCCAGTGTAGATGTACATTCAACATCAGGTCACAGAGCTGCAGCTGGCTTGTCAGATCATTAGGTTTGCTAATCCTCTGCTGTGTGTGTAAGCACACTCACTGTGCAGAGGATTCAAAAAGATGAAGACAAAGCGTGATGGCCAGGATTTTCTAAAGTACATTGCAACATTGGCCTAACTGTGGTTTCTTTGATATCAATGGAAGTTGTGCTATTGATATCATAGGCAGTATCTTCAGGCTGATGCCAGGTGCTTTTAATAATCTTAAGTAGCAGTTTTGCAGCCTCTTTCTTATTTTTGAACTGTGTGGTATTAAATGACAATAAAGTATTAGAGGGAAACTATGACTAACTGTAAATGAGAACATTTATTGACTTAAAAGGAACTAGAGAGTAGTGATATGATGGCAAGCACAAATGTAAACCTGTAATTCCACTCTGACTCTCTGAGATTGAAACCACTATTAGTGTAAGCACCAGAATAGTGTCTTCTTTTCCCCTGAGTTTTAAGTGGAGGGAGACTGAGAAGTTATCACCATTAATTCAAAAACACCTTACCTTTTTTCTCCTCTCTATTGTTCTCCTAGGCAGTCAGCAGGAGACATAATAACATGGAAGCCTGTCACTATGACAAGAAATCCAAATGTTTTTAAAGACAGTTAATAACTGATGTTACAAGTCAAGAGATAATTGCCCCATTCCTCTCAACTTTGGGTCAGAGGTAACTCTTATTAGATACTTACTATCCCATGTAGCTCTGACTTTCACCTGTTTCTCAGGCCAGACGTTTCTTCCTGAGCTCCTCTATTAATTTTCTGATGGCACAGTAAAATTCTTGGAGCATTGGATTCATCATTCTTGCTATTTTTAATAAGAAGCAATTACTGCCAATAAGTAGAAATTGTTCTATGTTCATGAACATGCTTTTTGCTGCTGTCATTTTGCTAAATGAATGTGTGCCTTTTATGTCAGTTCTGGTCCCAGGCCATCCTGATAAAGTTTGTGATATCAAAATGAGAAATTTAAGAATAGAAGGTATACAAACTTCTTACCAGCAACAACCAAAATACAGTATCAACAAGAAAAAAACAATTGAGCTACTTGTATCTATTTTTGAGGTGTGATGAAGGGTGACTTTTAAATGCTTTACAGTTCACTTACACAGGTAAAGATGTTCTGATCAGCTGTGGCTCGATAGGGCATAAAGGCATAAAAAGAAATTACTCTGCAGAGATAGATAATGTGCAATCTATTTAGGAATAGCAATCAGTTGGTTAAGGCCTTGATCATTGATCATAATTCAGCTAAAATCTAATATAAGCATTTCATTTGAGGGACAAAGGTATTCTCTCGAGATCTTCCTGTGAAATTAATTCTTTGGAAGTGCCCAAATCACCTACGAGCCTGAATCTCTTGGTCTATGTTACTAAAAAACCTATGTGCCTCTGAAAAAATTACCCACGGATATTAAGTAAGCGTCTTCTCTGTATTTGTTATACATTTCAGTTCAGCTTCTTTTTCTTTAATACACCCATACTGAGAGCCAAGTACTGAATTCTATAAGCCTTTTGTTATTGCCAGAGCAAATATAATAGAGATTTAATAACACTTGGAAACCAATTTTCATGTATGTGGCAGCATAAAAGAACAGATTTTTACATAAAAGGCAGCATGTTTAGAATAAAATACAAAATAATACGAGTACATTATAACAAAAGGTCTGAAGGGAATGATGCTTCCTTTTGATCAGTTTTTAGATGAGGATATCCTCTGAATCACAAATAAAAATATCTGACTTGTAATTCTGTGGTCCTCTTTCACTAGCCTCATGGTCAGTCAGATTTAAATATTCCAACCTCTTGTCAGCACTTCAGCTGAACTCTTCCGTTGCATCTGCAAACAAGAAGGATGATAATCATTTGCTTACATGTCCTATCAAGAGAAAAGATGTCAGATCTTTCCCTGCATCTGGGACAAGGGACACAGGGGAGCTATGCATACTACTTTCTGCTGATGGTATCAGGCTGAGATTAATGATAAATGATTAATGAAGAGATTAGTCAAGCATCTATCGGGAATGGGGCAAATACATTTGGAGGTGAAAGATAGCATAGGTGATTCCTCAAGGTTCCTTCCAGATCTACCTTCTGTTGTTCTGTGGTAACACGTGAGTCCTTCCTCCCTTGCTGTTTTAGGCTTTTGTCTAAGGGAACTTGTCTCTAAGGGGACTTTTCTCAAGGTCACTTCTCTATAAAGCTATGCCCCATGATTAATTCCCCTTAAATACTACTAAGCTGGCTAAAAGTGGAAGTATATAGGCCAGAAGATTCAGCCACAAAGTAGGGGGCTTCTGCTTGCTTCCCTGGAGCAGTTGCAGTTCATAGCAGCTGAGGATATGGCTCCCATACTTCAACTTTCACCTCCAAAATGTAGTGAGATCATTCTCAACATTTCAAGTGCCAGTGTGGATGAATTCCAACACTGGAAGCACATTTGAACTGGCAAACAGTAAATGGCTGCCATCAGGCATAAGCACTTGTTATATCAAAGCTTTGGCACATTATTTATGGAAGACTTACTCTAATGAATTCCATCCACACCTACCAGATGTGCAATCCAGGATTATGCCAGCTGTTTACCAGAGTACTTGATGTCCAATAACATTGCGAGTATAACATGACATTCAATTTTAATGTTGCTGAATAAGGAAACTTTTTCTTAATATCGTGGTAGAAAATGAAAAAGCAATTTTCTCACATATCCTGATTCAAAATGTTAGTGAAATGGAAGCCGGTCCAGCCCTTAAGCAAACACATGCGTTTCTGTGCATACATCCAACCCCGATTGAATCTACAGAAGGCTCTGTACTCATACCAAATAAACCTCATACACAACATTTGTGGAACAATAAACCACCAAATGAATGATAAAGGAATCTGATTAGCCAAACAGCATTCGCCATTATCTATTTATTTAAAGGTATTTGCAGGAACAAAAGCCCAATTTCTATTAATATTTTATGATTTTGATTCACGGTGAGAAGACTTCCTCTCCAGCAGCGATCCCATTAAAGTCAGTGGTTTCTCTGACAAATTATCGTTTTACCAAACATCTGTGAATACAACAGAAATGAGTCTTGCTTTTGTATATTTTTATATATAAAGAAATAGGATATCCTTATTTTTCTCTTTTCCAGGGTTTGGGGTTTTTTTTGTTGTTGTTTGTTTTGTGTGGAACTATGCCCTACCTAAAATGGTATCCCATCATAGAACATTGAAATAATTTAATATTAATCATTCAACTTTTGGGCAGGTTTATATCCTTGTAATGCATTGGCTTCATGATTATTGTATTTACAAATACAATAATCTACCGATGAGAAGCCTAATTAATTCTTTTAAAATCTATTTGAAGCTGGGAAGGCAACAAGGACTTCTTGAAAGTGTTATGCTTTCTGGGTTGATAACTATTTGTAATAACCTGTTTGACTTTATAACTTCATAAGCCACTGACTTATGACATTAGGAAGAAATATTATATTCTGATAAAAACACAAGCATAAAATTCACAACTTTTCTTTTTCCCCCAGAAAGTTTTGTACATATATCTTTATTTAGATAATGAAAAACACAAACAATTTACACAATAACTGCTCTCAGGAAAAAAACTCCAAAGTATGGTGTCAGTTTACTGTACTGCTTTTGTAAAAGAGAATTTACTTTTAATTACCAAGTAGTAAGTCTTTTAAAAGTTTCTTTTCCTTCAAAATGCTCATCAAATCAGGACTTAGTAAGTCTTGATCTCAGAAAATAGTCACACAATTCATCTTTTTGTGGTCCAAATATCGTTAAATGTGTCATTATTTCCTGCCCAGGTCTTTGATTTGTTAAATTATCTACTGTCTGAACATATACTGTTAATGAGAAAGACTAACTCTGCTGCTGCCTAAAATTCTAGTTTCTAACATTCCAGCTTGCTATTCCAAGAAGTAAAGCATCACACAATGATGTAATAATGCAGCCATATCCTGGGTATATGTGTATTGTGATTGTTCAAAGACAGGGCATGAAGACAGTTATAAAATATTACTTTGTTTATCTTTTCTTGTAGAATAGTAGTAATACTTGTAATCTATTTTTCAAGTCTTCTTTATTTCCCCTGTGGGTCTGATTCTACATCAGACCCACAGGTTGGTATCTTGAAAACAGCTTCAGATTAACATTTCTGTGTTGAAGTATACCATTCCTAGGCTTTCATCTATAAACACATTGTTAGAATTCCTGCATTTCAATGGTGCTTGATAGATGGACAATACTTGGCAATGCATATCAACATCTTTTATTCTGCCTCTGGTTGCAAATATACATGTGGAAAAAAAGTGAGGGATCTTGGCATGAAAAATATCTTTCATTGTCAAAACAGAATTTCTTCACCCCACTCTGAATGAGCTTCATTCATCAGTCTTTTCCATTGTTTCATTGGCAGCTCAGGTCCAAAACTTTCTGAAGTCAGTAGGTTTTGAATGGCTTCCTAATGTTCCAAGGCCATGACCATCTTTTCTATTTTTGAATCTCATTTGAAAAAAGACTATTGTATATTAAAAAATTTCTTAAACTGCNAAAAAAAAAAGATTGAAAGTAAATGTAAATCCACTCATCTGAAAAATTAGTTGAACCTTACATTATACTTCATTCTCCAGCATTACCAAACAAGAATAAGTACATACTCCTACCACATACATACCTGCTTTTCAGTAATTATTAAATAGTTATGCGTGTTCAATTTCTGCAAAGCACTTTGAAATACAACATTAGTGCTTCCAGGCTTATTAGAGAATGCTATGATTTCCCTACTTTGTTGAAGGAGGAGCATTGTGCATTTCCTGAGGAAACATCCACAAATATGGATGGGCATATGACCTTGGTAAAACAACATTTGAGTTCCATAATGAATACATTTTTATTGCCTGAGTATTGGTTAATATAATTAGTCTTCAGAAAGCAAGATGAGGCCCAAGTTAATAAGTTCTGAATAAAAAAGTCAGAGCAGGTTGAATAACATCTTGCTGGTAGATTTGGAGAATAGAAACTGAGTAAATGAAGATTTTGGGGAGGGAGGGTAGAGGAAGGGAATGTGGTTTGCAAGGTATTTCCCATTACTATTATTAGTAATGAGTTCCTGATTGTCTCTATCCATTTCAGCAGGTTGCCTGGAGACAACTTAACCCATCCTAAAGACCTATATAGATCTGTGTCCAAACACAAAAGCCTCAAGCTCACTTCAAACTCTCCAGGAATATTGGCAGACAGTCCTTATTTGCTAATCATACCATATGCAGGTAAAAAGTTGCCAAGAGCTAGACAAGACCAGAAGTATCTCCTAGTGAATTACGTGCTTGCACAGCACTCATTTTTAGAAGCCAAATTCCAATAAACAAATTGTTTTGTCATTTGTCCCGTTTGACTTTGCTCAGCCTTAACAATGCAAAAAGTATCCCTTTCCTAAAACTTCTCTCTTTGGACACATCTCCAAACCTCTGACATGTAATAGCTACTCATTATTCATTCTTGCTTCATTGGCAAATACATCTGCTGACAGCGGCCAGGGAGAACTGGAGCTTCCTGTCCTCATGAACTTTCCAAGTGTCTGCTGAAAGACAGCATACTCTCCCATATTTAGATATTACCGATAGTATCCAAGAATATAATATAAAAATAATAAGTGTAACAACAAACAGGAGGAAATGTTGTACTGTGTGTGACCTTAGTTAAAAAGTTGATCCGTCTTCTTCTTGAAGGAGTTACAAAAGGTAATGCAATTTAATAGGCTTGGGAACGTGTCTGCCACTTCACAGTGGAGACAAAGTTGACTTAATAGGTTAGGTGTATCACTGTGCATTTTAACTAGACACAAAATTGTTGCAAACAGTAGAAAAACCTCCAGCCTTTTGACAGTAAGATATATAGTACGGGCATAAATTCAGTGCACTTGAAACCTTAAAGCAAGCTCACAGCTTTATGGTATATCCATATAGATACAACCAGTGCTTCTAGGAATTCTCACCATGACACTGTTTATATGTGCTTTTATCTAGCTTTTATCTGCTATTTATAGAACTTTTATCTTTTTGTATATGCGTGTATGCGTGTGGTATGTGTATAGAGAAGAGAGAGAGAAAGAATATGCTCTATGTTTACACATTTACAGTGAAATCTCATAATGTTTTATTAATATCTCATCAGTTACATCTTTCCCAAATACAGTTGTATAAAAAAAAAAGAAAAAAGAAAAGGAAAGCAGCAAGAAAGCAAGCAAGCAGACACACTATGACAATTATTATAAAAACTTAGAGGAGGCTCTGTCTTCCATAAAAATGAAACAATAATTTGATAGAAAATACATGCCTATTGACACTTAACATTTCCAAGGAAGTATTTACTGTATAGTCACTGTGAAACCTTCATTTGTACATTCATTTGCTCTGTCATGAGACTGAGCTACAGCTTACTATAGAAAAGAAACACTCTCTGGCCATTTATTTAGATTCTATTACACCTCCTTTGCACGCATCCCAGTCATATAAATATTATGATTCTACTGGTAAAGTATTGCCAATAAGTATGAATTGTGTCACCTCTAACGAAGAAGGTTAAACTTTTTTAGAAGAAGGAATGTTTTAAACCTTCCATAAATCCAGCGTTGAACACAAAAAACAAAATAGTAGACCTGAAAGTAGCCTCCTGGGGCTGGATCAGAGCTCAGTAGATGCTGTTTCCAGACTCAACCAACACCCCCTGACAAGCGGGATATGTGTGGTCATTCACAAATTAACGCAGATTCTTCTTTACCGTCTTTTCCTTTTTCACACATATGGGGGGAAAGAGGTTTATAGATTTGTAGAGGTTTATGAGTTTACAGGTGAAGAGGAAGGCAGATTTTCATTGCTGTTTGACCTCTCAGTACCATTCTTGCCTCTTTCATTAAATGTGCAGTTTACTAGAGAAATATTTAATTGGTTTAGGAATGGACCAGTAAGGAAGTACTTATTCATTTATTTAATTGCTGGCTGATGCAAAATTTAAAAAAAAAAAAAAAGTCTGAAAGTGATTCAAAAGGCAAAATATTTCTCATGAGGTGAAATGTAAAGCTCAAAATGTGTTCTTTATCATGCAGGTTGACACTCAGACTGCTTAATTCCCTCTAAACTGATACTCAGATAGAATTTAAAGTATTTATGTCTAAGACTGATCCATTCCACCTGAGCTGGTGACATGAAAATCTGGACACTTTTGTTTTGGAAGATAAAGCTCATAATGTGCTTAAAACTAAGCTCTAACATATGTTTGAAAGTAGCACCTGGTTCCCACCTAACCCCCTTTATGATTCACAGATGGGCTGGGAAACAGCTACTCATTTGGAATTCCCAATATGTAAGATATGATCTTAGCAAGACAATACACTCAGACAGAGTAGAGCTTTAATTAAATCTACAGCCAGATGAAGAATCTTACTGCAATTAATTCTGATAATTCAAATGCTTACCCAGAACTTCAGTGCTGTGAGAAGTGTCAGAGCTACAGCTGCTGCAACCAGGAGAGGGACTTATGGACCAAAGAACAGGCCTAGGCAAGACTAGCTTCATCTGCATCCTCCTGATGAGCCTGAGCTACTCTAGGGGAATGACTGCAAAAGTTAGTGATTGAGACAGAGAGACAAAAACTGTGGTTGGTACTCTAATCCTTAAGGCACTTATTCCAGGTTAGCAACACCTGGGCTCAAATACATTCCCAAATAACATTTATATATTTTAAAGAATGATTCTGTAATGTAAGAAAAATTATGATTCCTTAAATAGATGTTAAAATTTAAGTCACTAGCATCCATCCTTACTCTACTAAAGTGGACTTTTTAGTATTTTCACAATCGTGATCAGATGTATGCGTTGGCTACTGTGCAGAAGAAAGTTACTGTAATAGGATTTCCTCCTTGCTTTTCTCCTCTTGCATCTGGGTTTTAAAAGAAAATGGCAACAACTTCTGCATTCTCTGTAGTGCAGGTTCCCCAACATAGCTGTACAGTGGACTCAAGCAGACAAAAAAAGTATTGCTTTTCAGATTTTGATTGGGTTTAAGACTTAAAGCTGCTCTGGCATATAAAAATAGAAACTATGCTGGGAATGCAGAGGCACCTGAGGAATGTTCATTTCAAGCGCTAACGTGTCTATATGTTTTGGCACTCCGACAATCAGGTATCAGTTGAACGTGGCTTTTCAGGATCATAAATTTGAACCTAGACACACCATTCCCAGTTTATAGCCTTTTTCACATCTTACCTTGTGAAAATGTTGTCCACAGCTGTAAGGGAAAATATATGTCTTTCCCCGACATTTATATCACAGTATTATTAGGAATGTTGATTAAAGGGATCCTCTGGTTTGATTTTTTTTTAAACCATTCTTTTAATTAATTAAACATTTACCCCTTTTGTTTCAAGTCATATAATGTTTCTCTCTTGGATAAATAATATGTCATTTTATATGTTTATTTATAAGAAGGTATTGCTGACCATCTCCAGTTTTGCCATTGAATGTTATTATGAAGTCAAATTTGAAAGCAGCTGAATTACTTGAGCCAGAGTCCAATTTATTGTTTAATATACTATTGTGCAAATGTCTTTGATGAAAAGTGTTTTGCTTTCTCTGAAAGAAAAATGCCTAATCCCAAATCTGCAATCACTGAAAATTACTATTCCACTTTAGTGTACTTAGTTTCAAAGCTGAAAAAATGAGAAAGATTCCTTTCGACAGGTTCTATTCTTAGTTGAAAGACTTATTCCAATTTAGAAAACATGAGCATTCCTTCAGAAGGAAAGGAAAAGCTCAGAGAAAAAGCCTGACATATCATGCCATAATGCACCTTTGTCTTAATACCATCAAAATAACACCAGAAGCCACTCAAGGGTTCTCTGCTGAACTGCAGAGGCTTGTTCACCCGTCACTAGACATTCAAATGGGGGGAAGAAATCCCTTGTAAGACCAGCTAAAAGGCTGTGAATTATCCTTCCTTTCATCTGACAGACTCATCATAGACAGCGAAGGCTGAAATGGATCCGAAAAATAACAGAAAACTGCACCCTTTACCTTTGAAAATCACTTATATATACATATATACGATGTGTGCATGTATATATATATGGAAGTTGGGTCAGGTAATGCACTGAGCTGCCTCCCTGCCTGCCTTACTTTGCTACTGAGCTAGATTTTGTGAACTCCAAGAGTGCTATGTGCTTTCTTGAAGATCTTGTCTGTGCAAACGCAGAGGGAAAGAGGGAACAGATACATCAAATACTCGAACCGAAAGCACACCAAGCCACTGGGCTGGTACTCTCGTCTCAGCCAAAACTTGCTTTTTGCTGTGAACCAAGTGAGATGATGCTGAAGCCAACATTTCAAGCAAATCAGTCAGTAGACAGTGGTTTGCACTGGTCTGAAGTTTCCTAGTGATGTCTCCCTCATCAACCCACGTGTCACCACTCTGCCCTTGGCTTGGCTAGGTTTTTTGCTAACGGCTGGGCTTCAGGGAAGTTCTAGATGTACAGCTCCGGTTTCCAGCCTGGAAGCAGTCAAATGTGGGGGGAGTCTGTGGGGAAAAACACTACAGATGCCATGATACAGCCACGCAATTTGGACATTAAATGATAAGTGTCCCGTACATTTGTAAGCGTGCCTTCACAGCTCGCTTGAGGAGTTAAAAGCTGCTTGATGCCTGTATGTGGAATAGCCTTTTTTTCATTATTTGTACCATTGGCCTTAATCCAGTTCCCTGCTGTTAACTTTCTTTTCCCTTCCTGAATGTTGGACAGATATATCGAGATAATGTCTTCTGATAGCATACTAGCTCTTGGAGTTGATTTTAATGTTGATCTTAGGAATCCCTGACTGTAAAAGCAGTTAAAAGTCTGATAAGGGCAGAGAATGGGGCAGAAAATACGAATACTCCCACAAAGCTACCCACTTGCTTCAGAGTTACGAAATTGCTTTATACAAGTTTTTTCCAAATAATTCTGTGATGAACTTATAATGGAATCATATTCTCTAAGTCCCTTCAGACTTGGAAATAATTGTCATCTGTGAGGTTTTTTAATGAAATTTAACCAGTTGATGCTCTGGGACTATCACTAGTGTTAAGACTAATAAACAACTTGCTAATACTAAGCCAAGTTCTAACTCTCTAGCTGCTCGTTTTAGGTAGGAAAATTGTTTTCATTCTTAATATACTTTTCTTTCACTTATGTGCTTTTGATATCCTTTGCTGAGTGAAAAGGTAAAAATGGGCTCCATTTAAGACTAAATAGGTAATTTTACTGTATTTTTCATCCTTCACTCAGTATTTATTGCCTAATTTTCACTTTAATTATCTTTTTTCATATTTGAATAAGAGAAGAAGTAAAATAAATTCCAACATTAAAACTAGAATTATCTTATCTGATACTACAAGAAAAAAGCTTTATTTAGATCTCACATTTTTTTAACCATGTGACTGGAGCTAGGTTTTGAGGGTTTTTTTAATATATTTTCAGTTAGCTATATTTGTACTATGGGGGAAAATACTAAAAGAAACACATTAGCAACAGTCTTCAGATTTAGGTTCTTCAATTTTTCAATACCTCTCATGAAAGCTATTTTTCAAGTATGCAGAGTTCCCTGTAAATCAGTGACAGGGTAACCTGTGAACACCAAAAAAAACCAAACCCAAAACAAAAACCAAAAAAAACCCCAAACAAAACAACCATCCAAAAAGGCCAAAACACAAAAAGACAGACAAAAAAGGGAAAATATTTACTTGCCTTTACTAGGATGTGTTGTTTATATTTAGAATAAGAAATACTCTTGTACATAGGTTGCAGACTTTTAATTTTCTCTTCACAAGAGTGTCAGGAACCTTAGTTAGCTGATGGCTGTAAAGATCCCTACAATTGCTTGGTGTTATTTAATTATTCCTGGTAGTAGAGAGCCTGATGAATTTTTAGTTTTAAAAACAATCTGAAAGATTTATTAATGAGTCAGGTATCTATCCTAGCAGAGAGACAGCAAGTAGACCTGCAGAACTATGGTTTTCTGACACATTTTTAGTGGACAACCTATCTCGAAAAGGGAATGCGTAGCCAAGGAAGACATTATGGTGGAGGCGACACAGAAGGACAAAAACATGGAGCTGTTCCTCAGAATAATGATGAACAGTGCCATGGCCCACCCCTGCCCTGTACTTCCACCACCACTGGTGGGAGTGCCACCATGCGTGATGACAGTTGCAAAATGTGCAAATACAATGACAGGCAACTGTAAGAGTCCAGGGTACTTTCCTGCAGACAAGCATCCAGAAACATCTGAGAAGCCCTATTTTTGGCCCTACCTGGCTTCCTTCCACTGCCGTAGGAAAGCACATGTCTCCCGTGGATCCTGTGTTACTTCTCCCAGCACGCGTCTCAGCTGTAAGAAAACGTACTACATGTCCAATGCATTTACATGGGCTGGCAGGTATGACATGAGATCTACGGATTGTCAACTTCCTGAATGAATACTAGGTACTCCAGTGCTCCTAAAGTGCCTCTAGACACCTGTGTTTTAGCAACACCCATAAATGTAATCTAAACTGAAGGGAATCATTCAGCTCCATGAAAATGAACTTCCATTGAGTTTTGCACAACCTTGTCGTCTGCAGGTACCATAGAAACCTTAAGATAAACACCTAGATTTAGGTGTCTTAGTCTCAAAATTATTATCACCCAAAGCGTTTCATCCTTGACTAAATGATGGCATTGGATATCCAGTACACAGATACTCACACAGATACAGATTGTCTCATCTTTGTTGTTGAAACGTAATAAAAGAATAAGGGTTATTAATAGGGCTCCCCTATGCAGCTTTCTCCTGCTGGCTGCTGGCAGAGCTGTCCTGCACAGCATTTTTTGTTTAGCTGACCACCTAAGGTCTCTGTTTAATCTCCAAATCTGCTGGGTACTGTAGTTCTTGGCTGCTCTGTGTGAATCTTTTCTCGGTTGAACACCAGGACATGCATGAAGTCAAAGGATCTCTCAATGGGTTCCTGGGCACCAGCCATGCTAGCTTATCTGCTCCACGTATTTTTTTTTTAATTTTTTTAAATTCTTTGTGGAGAATTAACGGCTCAAGCAACCTTTAGCAGGAGTTTCTTGCAAAAAATGCTGTCATATTCTTATAGTATTCTTACAGGTATTAAAGATGTTTCCAGAGGGGTTCAGTTTTCTTCTTTATGTCCACAGTTATTTTGCCAGCTTTTCTGGGCTTTGACTTGACTATTGGGGCTGTCTTCAAAGTAATTAGGCTATTCAATATTTTATAGAAATCTGGCTTCTAACGATTCTTCTCGAGATATGCCTGTGCATGTTGGCAATCTTTGGCTAATTAAAAGACTTTATAGGTCTAAAAGTCTTTGGGAGGATGCAGCTGCCAGAATGGGTACGTCATATGTTATAAAGGACCCGGACATAAAAATTTGTAAGCAAAGGAACTACATCAAAAGATGAATTGACTAAAGTGAATGTGAAGTACAAGAGAAGGGAGAGTCTGGAGGTCTGACAAAACCTGAGTAGTTAGAAACATGTCTGCACATGCCTTAGAACAAAGAAATCTATCCTAAGGTGCCAATGCTCCTACTCCAATATATAAACTCTTTCTAAAAAAATATTTAAAAAAAAAGTTATATGAAATAGCAAGACAGAGACTATCTAAAGAAGACTTCAACATTTTCAAATATCTGTCAAAACTTCTAATTAGTCTTCACACAGCTATAAAGTCTTATCTTTATTATTGTGCATGCATAAACAGAAAGAAAATAAGTTGAGTTGTTTGGGTTTTTTTGAAATAGATCATAAGCAATTATCTTTTGTGTGCAGCAGGGAAAAAGTGTGTGAAGAAGTATGAAGAGGGAAAAACTGCACAGGTAAGGAAGAGGAATCTGCCAGAAACAGAGGCACAGCTGAAGAATGATGTGCAGAAAGAGTAATGTAAAAATGCTGAGACAGTGAAAGAACGGAGGTGTTTTTTTCTTCTCTTTGCAAACTGAAAGAAACAACCCTCTAGTTAATAAGAAGAGAGGCACAACATTTAATATCCCAAAATTCCCAAGTTCCAAACCTGTAGCTGAAAATGACTTTGCAGTAGCAGTGGGTAATTTACTTTACCTGTCTGTTTTTTCCCATATGTAATTTGGAGATAAACACTTATTCACTTCGTAAGAGTTGTATGAGGATAATTAGTAACTACATGTGTGCAGCTTATTGTTGAAATGTATTTTGATTTTTAAACAGGATTTAGTTATTTTGTCTTATATATCTTGAATGTTTTTATTGTGGTTGGTGTAAACATAGTTGTGGTGTCAGACATTCTGAACCAAAACCCTCCCACAGGAACTTTCAAATGAGATTTAAATTAACCAAAAGGGATCAAACATTGTCCGCTGAATGTAATAATCTCTGCCTTGTAGAATTATGGAAAAGTAATTAAAAAGCTGAATATAAGGATCCCACACCATGTTTCCCAGTTCATTCTTGCATGTAACATTTCATGCAAATCAGATTATGTTGTTTGACTTAAAAATTACTGGGCCAGACTCTCAGCTGAACTGAATTCAATAGAGTGGAGTAGATTTATACAAGCTGTTGGTCTGATCCGTGACATTTATTTAACTTATACTGATGTCCCCAAAAAAACCAAAAGATAACTTTCTTTCAATTTTACCTTTTTCTTTTTCCCCTTAAAAGTAAGATTATAGCTGTGGTTCATGGTAAGCAACATTTAGCTGATGAGATCTGCACAAAACTACAAAAGGGCTAGAATATGACTTCAGGCACAACTCAAAGTGTGCCCACTCCAACTACGACCCCACAGGAGACATTGTAGGACCCAATTCCTTCCCTGTTTCCTTTTACATCCCAGGAGGAAAATTAGTGAGTAACTTCTTACTGGTGAAGCTCAACAACAAATACCAGTGCTCCCTCTATGAGCTGGCTCAGCTATTTTGGCTAGGGAAGAAGGGAAGCAAACCACTCAACTTCATCGTGCTCTCATCATATATATGACTCGTTGAGAACCAGGCTCAGGAATGGTATATAAAAATCAGTTGGAAAAAGAGAATTTGACCCTGAAAGTTCTTCATCTTCTCTGGGTTTTGTTGTTGTCTTCAGATTCTACTGAAGTTGAAGGATCATTATCATAGAGATTTCAGAGGAAAACAGCAAATTAGGGTTGAGTTCCTTATGTGTTACTATAATTTTAATTCCACTTCCAAAATTGCTTTCATAATTACTGTGATTTTAACAGACATAATTTAAAGAAAGAAACAGGGGAAACCATATTAGTTAGGTGGGTTACAGAGATAGCTAAAAATTACATTTTTTTCTTTCTTGGATACCTGTATTTTTACCTGACTTTCCTAACCCACCTCTATCAGTGTATATTACCAAAAATCAGTTTTAATAAAATGTTTGTCATACGAACATATCCTGTTTTACTTCTTTTAATCTTTTTTTTCTTTTTTCCTACAAGATGTCTCTTTCTCTACATTAAGCTATGTTTTTCTAACTAACAGCTAGAGACAAGTTCAACATCTGGTGAGTCAATTTTATTTTGTGTCACGTCATGTGAGTAGTGTTCTTGCTTTGCTTCTGCGTACCAGTTACATGGCAATAAATCCTATTAAATCACAGTGAGGAGCAATGACATTTGTTCATCAGATGGCAGTGAAAAGAAGGATGGGCCCTAAATCCATTACCTGAAGAACTGATTGTATAAAATTTACACAGGAACTAATCACTGGATTTTTGATCCATTTAAAAGGAACGCTTTTAGAAGCAGATATTTCTAGCTCAGGAGCAGTGAAGCCTAATGAAACAAACATAAGACACTGAGAAGGGAGTTCATAAATTCAAATTGTGTTTTCCTGAGACAAATTAAAGAAAATTAGACAGGTATCTGGCTAGACCTCATTTGGCAAACATATTTTGGGGGCTTCTCGTGTGTTTGGAAAATCTTTTTTCCAAATTAGTCAACATATCCACAAGATCACTCTACAAAACCTTAGCATTTCTTCATTTTATTATTGGGGGAAAACTGCTAGGAAGTACTTCTTATTAGTTTTATCCTAAAAAGGGGGATTGTACTGGGCAAGGAAATCAATATATGTAAGTATGAATCTTCACACAAATCTGTTGGAATAGAGAATAATTTGTATGTATATTTTCATGTTGAGAGCTATGGAGTTCACACAGCTGAATGAAATACTTCTGGTATGTATTTGTAAACAAAACCAATTTTCTTATGAACCGTATGTCAAGTAGTAGTTTGAATGTAATTACACTGATTGCTACCTCTGGAGTTTCATTTCCCTGAAATACATTTTTTTTTTTTTTCTGCTAGTCTATGAAGTACAGATGTAGCACTAAGAAGGGATGATTTCTGGACTGTGTCTAAACCCGAGGAGCCATAAGTGCGTCTGAGCTCATGGTGTATGTTCTGGTCATGTCACACACCTGCTTTCTATATCCTGGTTATTACAAGAAAGAAACCTGGATGTCATTGAATCATAGAATAGTTTGGGTTGGAAGGGTCCTTTAAAGGTCATCTAGTCCAACCTCCCTTGCAATGACCAGGGGCATCTAGATCATGTTTCTCAGGGCCCTGTTCAACCTGACCTTGAATGTTTCTAGGAATGAGGCATCTACCACCTCTCTGGGTAACCTGTTCCAATGTCCAAGGCCTTGGTGTATTCTTAAGCGGGTCTTCATGGAGATACCCAGCCTGATTCACCAGGAAAGTTTGCATACTTGTTCCTGTCATTTGGAGGTGAATGAAAATCTCAAATCCACCGGACAGGGACATAGAACAGTTAATTCTAATTGTTCATATTTAATTAATTAATTGTAACCTCTTAACGTCTCCAAGTTCCATCCAGAAATAAGAATAGCAGTAATAACTTTCTCCCTGTTTTGTCTTTCCTCTGTGTTTAAACTGTTATCTTGAGATGTGTTGTGTGTGTGTGTCTCTGTGTATGCATAGTGTGTGTAGGGCTAGGACAACAGTGAGTGCTTCAGCACACATTTTTAGGACTAGAAATAGATAGAAATGTTTATTAGTATGAGAAACGAATAATTTTTGACCAGTTGTAATGGGTGCTTTGGTACTGACTGTTGCTACTGTGGCCACATTGAGTAGATCCACATTAGAACATGGCACGGACATGTGCAGTGGTGTTTAATCATGCATATAGATTCCTTAAAGGCGTTGTGAAGATGCATCCTTACATGTTTGTGGAAACATATACTCTTCTAGTGGAACTGTCTTTGCTTTAGATAAAAATAGTAGGAAAAAAAATACATCTTTTTTTTATTATCTTGTTTGTCTTGGAAAACAATTTTCCCTACAGTCATCACAGTTACAAAAATAGTAAATGACTGCATTCATACCACCTTCTAGAGGTGTCAAATATAAGCCTTACAGATATTTTTGCACCCAAGTCAAATTAAGAATGATAATTTTGAATTGCTTTGGCTAATATTTGTATACCTGGCCAGCTCTACTGCCAGTGAAAAGAAAAAACATTCAAACCCTAAATTAAGCAAATAGCAAACAGCTTACTTTGGGAGTCTAACTCAAATAGAACTCTTGTTCTCTCCATTGACTCTAAAGTCAGTAGATAAACCAAGTTGAAATACTTTTTTTCTCAGAAATCTATCATCATGATGCTTAACTGAAACACCTTCAGAAGAGTAAGTACTGTCTACAACAACTTTTCCTCCTGCATAAGGGATTTTGAGTTTTGTTTTAACTTATTTCTTAATAATCTGGTTATGGCATGGCTCATATTAGCTGGCAAACTGACAAATGCCCAATTCCTGAGTTTTAATCTTCCCAGGCAAATCACTGGTACATACAGGAAAAAACAGTACATTTCTTATTTATAGTAAAGCAATACTAAATTTTATTCAGTACAGAATGATTTACACTTAACTAAAAATGTGTAAATTCTACTGCCATCTCTCTTCTTAATTTTGATGTTAAAATCTTATATTGGGAGAATCATATACCTTTTTTGCTCTATTTTTGTATAGTACACACTATTGTTTGTTATTAAAAAGAAAAGCTGGATGGTTGATCCAGCTGTTAAATCATGTCTACAATGTATCATAAACAGCCAAAAGAGATAAAGCAAGAATCTAATTGACCAATACTTGGGTAGTGTGTGACATTATGTAGCTGTTTTAGCTGGCCTTGTAACATCACAGAAATCTATAACTTCATACTTCATGAGTCAGAATCAATAAACCTGCCATTACAGGCTCCAAAATCAATCTTGCTTTACATGATCTCCCCTCCCCCTTTACTTCTTCCTCTTTTCCTTCTACCTCCAGCAAAAAAAAAAAAAATGTGCTGTGAGAATTTAAAATCTTTTGATCCAAGTTAAACAGATTAATTAGGAACGTGTATTTTATGGGTAAAATCACTTACCACCCCTCTTCAGGGCTGAGTGTTGAAACAAACACTTCAGAGCTGGCAGCTGCACTCAGTTCCACCGTAGCCACAGGTCCTCATTCCTCTCTCATTGCTATTAGGTTATTGTGAATTAAGTTTACCATTATTGAACACTATCATTATCATATTTACTTGAAGGCTTCAAGTTAAATTGAGAAGCCAAGCCCTAATTTATCCTGTAATGTCTGCAAGCCCCCTGTTCTCCCTGAGAACTTATTTTACAGTCCTGATGTCCAATATTATGATCTTTATCCTATCCTACCCTACTTTTTACCTTCGCAGTTCAGGACTCCAACCCTGCCGGCGCTACACTTCATCTACTTACCTCCCTAACCATGTACCAAGATGTCTTAAAGCCTATACCACACAAACATCATTGATCTCCCCCAAGAATTTCACAGGCTCAGTCACTGAAACAGCAATGCTTTCCAGAAACATTGAAAAACTGCTGTCATTCTAAAAAAGTTACTACAACAGTTGTGTCATGAGAACAATTTGTGTAATGTCGCTTTGACCTTGTAACACATGTTAGATAATTATAAATCCTTACCCATTAAGGAAGGAGGAGTAAGCTCCTTCAGATATCCTATAGAGAAAGAGAATATTCATGGGAAGAGCATCCCTGGATCTCTGAAGGTCCAAGAAATCACTTACCTCCATATTCTTAAGGTTTGTCCTAGTTATCAGAGAAAAAGGGAAAGAAAAAGGAATGTGAATATTACCACCAGTTAAATGACCAAAGTGGTGGTAAAAACTACCCACTTGTTCATTTTGTAGAAGATTTTGTTGTCTACTCAGCGCAAATGTAGTTATTTTGTTGCCAATGGCTTGGCTTGCCATTTAAGTGTCTCAAAGAATAAGCTCCAAGGAAGTACATCTGAAGACAGTTTTAACAGGTATAAGTATGCTAAAACAAATACAAACAAACAAAACCTCAACAAAACAAAACAAAAAATCAAATCTGTTTGAATAGGATAGGCCAAAATCTCAAAAGCAGATACGAAAGATGATATGATATTTGATTTGATTTACTTACGAAGAATGAAATTTCAATATTCTTCACCAAAGCAATTCTGCTACAAGATCTAAGATTTTATCTTGCAAAATGATTATACAAATAGTATGTTTTATACATCATATAGCTCCTGGCAGTAACTGAACCCCAACAATCTGAATACTAATCTCTTCTGAGCACAGATTTTCTGTATTTTCCTCATTATTTATTTATATTTCCAAATAGCCCAGACACCACTTGGGATGCGGTTTAATAACCCTAGCTCATACTGTCAAGCTATTAGTGTTCTTGTAGAGAGCATTTTTTGGCATTTATTTTGCTGTGTCAACCCACTGGAGCACTTAACAAAGGTTGGTAAATGAGAACTTTGAGAAGGGAAAGAGAACAGTTAGCAGGAGTCATGCATTTGCAGAGCTGCACTTGCTACACTGAACATGTAATCTGAGAAAGACATGGACTTAAAATGGCAGAGAAGAATGAAAAAAAATTATGATGCATGACAAAATTTTTTTCCTGGCATTTTTTCACAGGTTCTGGCATCAATTTTGCCCATTTATAGGAAGGGTAGAGCAGTTCCTCCACACAAGATGCCATGTCACCCTTAATTGGCTTCTCTGATCTTTCTGAAAAGGGGATGTGGATTCTTTCCAAGACTAATGACTGTGCATCTGTTAGTATAACAGTGAGGCATATTTGTGATCAATAGACTTACACATGTATCTGAAGAGATTAGTGAATGAATCTAATCATGTAATTAAAAAAATAGGCCATTCTATGAGTCATCTGTGTCTCTTAATTTTGGTGGTATTTGATTCCACTATAATATTTTAAATGCTCAAAGTATTATCTTTCCTTTCCCTTCCCTTCGCTTCCCATTTCTCCAAACCTATTTCTTAACAAGAAAGGACAACTCCTGAAAGTCATAAATCATGACTCCTATAGCTGAACAGACAATTGAAAGAAAATTGCAGGGCGTTTAATTAATTTTTGAAATTCTCTCTCCTTTTTGATAGAAAGATTGCCTTGAGAGTGGCTCCATGTTTTACAGTTTCTGGATTGACTGACTTCCCTTCCTCTAATTGTCCACCAATAGTAATACCAGGGTTGCTACACAAGAGTAAGTAAGATTCCAGACAAATTAAATGAAGGATCTCTAATTAATTGCATGAACATGAAGGAGAACTTGGACCAAGCAGTCCTCAGTGGACCACACTTTCTCCTTTAAACCACTATGGAAGCTCTTCAGACTAAAACATTTTTAGTACAGATCATGTTTGTTCTATTTTTAGTTATGTTATCAAATATTGGTAATGCAAGCAAAGAAAAGGAGGGAACTGTACATTTTAACAGCAACGTATGCAACAACATTAATTTAAAAAACTGACCAGAAGACTTGCTGTCTTATGTACATAACTATGGTTTCTATGCAAATAAAATTGCCGCTGAAGTGTACTGCCTGAGAAACAACTGCAGAGAACTCCATGACCAACTCACACCTATAATTTGGTATGAATCACTCCTTTTTTGCACAGAACGGGAAAGTGCTAAGATAAGGTTTTATCCTAAGGCTGTAGGGATGAACTACTTGTCTACCTTGAATTAGAACTTTGAGTTCAAAGAAGCTGAGAGGAACTTGCAGATCTCAGCATTTCCCCTTTACACCAAAACACAAACCACTACATTGTCACCAGCCTTAAGTAACTTTAGATCTTTTTCCACTCTGTTAGAAATGTGAGAAAAAGCCTCTGAAAACACATCTCTGACCTTACAATCACGTAGTAAAGACAATGAGCTAACATGGCTAAGCAATAGGCATTTTGTTTCTTTCAAGAGACTTGTAGGTTTTGTGAACAAATAAATAAATAAATATAATCATCTCACTTTGCACAGAGTAAAGAGGTAATTATGCTTTTCAGTCAATGAATGCAAAAGAAACTGCACATGTATATGAATTCTGATGTTCCTTGTGAGTTATTTTGGCCATGGAAAAGGGTAAATTTAGACGCAAATGAACATACTATGTCACTAACCATGACTTATCTGCTTGTAAGAAACAGTAATTCAAAGGAGGTGGAGAACAGGTCTAGCTGAACATTCCGAAGCTGTTATCACTAATTAAATAATAGTATTGAGCTAGAGATATTTTTCAAATTACAAAATGGTAAACCCACTGACATAACACCAGTAAGAAAAAGGTCAATGAGATAAGTAAAGCTGAATTATAAGGGAGTTGTTTGGGTTTTTTCCCCAGTACTACACAGGGAGGCTTTTCAGTGAGGCTAATCTTTATCATCTTTTCACAACACAAGAAATCTTTTATTTTTATGCCAGCTGTACTGATACTTTGTACTAAGGTCTGATAAAGCCTTAACTACTTTCAAGAACAGCAAGCATTTGGCCTTTGTGCATTATTTTTTTGACCCTTTGTGGTGGCCTGCTTTTAACTTATAACCACGGTTCTTCAGAGCAGCGTATCAGTTTTCTTGCGTTGGGGGGAGAATCTTGATGAGAGAGAAGTTTCAACACTTCTCCCTGAGGATCTGGCTTTTTTCAAAATGTAAGTTATAATGCTTCACACGTTGTCCCTTGCAGGACATTTCCTGAAGAAAAATGTCAAGATTTGCAATATGAAAACAGTTTCCCACCTATTGAAATTGCAGTGGTGAAGACTTGAAAAATATTTCACTTGTCAGAGAAATCATATAGAGAGATTCTTTTTTGGCAGCGGTAGGTTCAGATTTGTAAGCATGTGAGTAACTGCTGCTGACCTTCCCTAGTCTGATCAGGAGCTTAAAGGTCAGCATGGGTTTACGTGCTACACAACGTAACTGACACCTACCAAGGTAACTATAGTGACTTATTTTTTACTTAATACCTACAACTTGTAATCTCCATCTCATCTTCATTTTTTTTCAGAACAACATCCCTGCACAACTGTATGAAAAGAGGAGCAGTCTCTCTTTCTGATTCTCATCGGGGAGGAGTTAATTTTTTTTTTCTTCCTCCTGCATCATTTTGTCAAATGAGCCATTAAAATGACATGCAAGAGCTTGACGTTAGAAGTGCTCTAAATTATGTATTTTCAGTGACACTGCTCTGCACAGCTGCCTGGGAGATATGAGCTTGATTTCACATCCCAGTCTCATATTCCTGCCCATTTAAACAGAAAACCCATGAATAGTAACTAGTAATTAATAATCCTCTCCAACTTGTCATCTCCCTCAATCCCTGAGAGAGATATTGCTTCCCCCATCAGCACAATAGAGCTGCAAGGAAATAACAATACAGTTGTGGATGGTATTATCTTTTCTGTGGTGCAAGTTATTGCTTGAAATCTAAGAAAAACCTCTGAATGTAAAATGACTTCATGTGTCCTCTCTTCTTCTCTCTCCTGTCTCCCCTCCGCCTTGTTAAGACCACCATTGGGTCTGAAGGGCTATTACAGAAGAAAACACTATACATTTTTCCCCAGGGAAGCAAGTTTTGGATGCCATTTATAGGAACAGGAGCCCAGGTTTTGATCTTCCTCATTGATCTGTTCGTTCTTAAGTTCCAGTATTAGATATTGGCCTTCAGCCCCAACGTCTGTGGTATCCTGCAACTATGCAACTAGGTCATCATGTGAGAAACTCTATCCCAGAATGTTAAACAGACCCAGTATAGACCCAAAACTTTCTGTCCCTCTGGAATGGTAAGATCAAAACTGCAAAAATGTCACTGACTGCACTGCTTTTCCAGAGACCACCAAATCCAAAGGAAGGTTTGAATTTGTATTTGTATTGCTAGTTCACAACCAAAGAACTTGTGATACTGAATGATTGTTCTTCATTGACTAATGTAAGCCCATTTGAACACTGCAAAGTGGTTATTACACTTTTAAGGAAAAAAAAATCCTTTTTTATATACAAATCTCTTTTCCTGTGTATACAGATCATGGGATGCTGGGTTATGTTATCATCAGATTGATTCTTATTGCATTGCATGGTCTGCAACTGAATTTTCAATAGATTTCTCTGCTGAACATTTTGAGCCATAGACCACTGGGATTCCATATGTATGCAGCAGTCTGCCAATGCACAGTGAATTGCAAATTTGGGAATTTAATAACAGCATCATGAAATTGCAGGGAATATTTAATGAAAAAGGCTCACTTGTTAAGAACCATACCACGCCCACAATATTTTACAGTTTTGTGAAAATGGTGATTTGAGTATTAAAATATATCATGATGTAAAATTTTGAACAATTCTGACTGTGAAGAGTAGAAGTTGAACAAACAGTTCTAAATTTACCAAAAATATATAGATTTTTGGCAAAAACTGGAGCAAAAGAAGGGAGTACACCTGTAAGGATATTTATCACATCTGTATTATTTTTCATTTCAAGGTCTCAAAGTGCTTTATAAACATCAATTAAATCACACTTGTCTCCTCGTCTACTTCAAATGACTAAACTGAAGTTCAGAGAGATTAAAGGGTTTCTTTATAATAAAATACTAAATCAGTAGTAGATCTAAAATAGAATTCAAGAGTGGATGAGAAGACCATATCACGTAAAATTTTCATAATGGAAGAAAAAAGGTTTTAAATATCAAGGAGATTGTTTGTTATAGATTCATGATTGGATCAACGTTTACATTCTAGGGGGAAGAAAATTTATCTTTGCGAGGGAAGTATTCAAATCATATTTGGGACTATTTTCCAGTAATCACATGCCTGTTTGTGGGTGAAAATAGATTCTTGAAGATTGTTTGCACATCAAAGAACGTGTGAGAATTTATGGTTTTATATATCCACATAAATGTATGTACGTACCAATATATATATAATTATATACATATAACCAATAAAATCATATTATTAAAGGTAAAAATACAGGAAGAACAATGGGACTGAAATTGTTACAATACAATGATAGTTTTCATGCAAAACTACACAAAATCAAAACAACAAATATAATCCAGCTGTAGTACTGACCATAAACCCAGAGACAGAAACTGATTAACTGCATTATTTCAACTGAAAACTTATTCCAGTTTTCAGACCTGTGAGCAGCAGTTTTATAATAGCTACTATTTCTTTTCAGAAAGAGCATTAGCTGTGCAAGTAACGGCCAAAATTAAAACAATGAGATATATTTAGGATATTTATTGTTTTCTAGACTGACAACAGCAAAACCCACTGCAACCTTTGGTGAACTTAAAACTAAAGTTTCAGCATTTCACAAGCTTCATGGTGCTTTTGTTCTTGGAGGTTTATTTGGCTTTATTATATCTGGCACTATGTGGTGAACAACTAACAACATAGCACAGTGGTGACTGCATGATGCTGTCTCTGTTCTCACTGTGAGCTGGGCAAAGATTCCTAGTTTATGTATCCTTAACAATTTATTCTAGCGTTGGAAAAATAGTCTGCTAAACTTGTCACATACTGACAACAACGAAAATAATATTCATCAAGAAATCTTCCCTTCTTGTTAGTTTTGGAAAGATATCTGAGAAGTTAGATGTGTAAAGCAGACGTCTTGGTGATTGTGTGGGCTTATCTCATCGAGGCCTCCCAGAGTCAGCTCAGCACCCGAGTGTCAATGGCCTTAGCTGCAGATACTGGGGAAGGATTTCAGTGTGTTATGTTGCAATCTCCCTTACACCTTGTCATTTCTATCTTTCACACATTTTCCTTGTTTCATATCTGAGTAAAATTTCAACTTCCCAGGCAACTGCCAGCTGCTGCTGCAATATGGCTGGCACCTTCACCCTGATCCCACCACAGCCAATGAAAATATTCTCATTGATTTCATCAAGATTGGGATCAAAGGTTTTGTGTGGAACAAAACTCATTCAAGACTGTCTTCTGTAATACTCCCAGTAAATTCCTCTGACATACTCTTGGTTAGATAGCAAGCTCAAAATCAAATTCCTGCTTCGCAGACCCAAACAGCTGAACACAATCCATCTCTGATCCACCAGCAAAACTCAGCAAAAGCTAGTAACATTACTTTATTGGGGTAGGAGAATGAACAGACGTGTTGGGTTTCGGTTTTGGTTTCTTTTTGGGTTTTTTTTTTTTGCTGCTCCCTGCAAGTGTTTGTCCAGTTAATCAACTCCTTATTACTATAGGTTATTTGATGATAGTATCCAGAGGGAAAGGTTGGTATGCTTCAGGGGTCTCAGTTGAGTCTTTTTCTACATGTTTAGAAATATATATATATATATATATGCACACATGCATATATGGCACTCCAACTGTGACAGTCTTTCCAGTAGCAAAGAACAGGGAGTAACTGTCTTCAGTAGCTTTCTTCATAAGAAAGTATTGGGAATTCTGCTTCTGAAATTTAGGGTATCTTTCATTTTCATGAGCTATTTTCATCTAACATTAGTTTAGCCAGGTTACCTGGGGTTTATCTATAGCCACAAGAAAAGCAACACATCCATTTCTGAAACAAGCAACTCCAGTAAATGTAATGTATCACCCTTTAATAACCCTTTTCTTTCTGCATTAATTATAGTACCTAAAGAATTAATTTAGGCTGGACACGTAGATTCTTTGTCCCACTATCCATTTTGTCTTCAAAAGAGAAACACTACCTATTCTAAAGACAAACTTTAACAAATCTATGAATGCATAAATTTCTGTATGTGCCTAAAAGTATACAAAAACATAAAATATATAATACATAAACATGTACATAGATGTGCAAATACACATAAATGCACATCCACATAGATTTATATACATATATACACACATATGATACCCATACCCTCTGTGTGTCATCAGGTGGTTTGGATTACTTTCTAAACCAGTCATTCAGTTTCCTTAAATACCAGTAAGTAGCCTATGCACCTCTCCTTATGTCCTCCCAGGTATTTCACTAAGAAAATGATGTCAATGATTAAGAAAGTCTTACCTTGTTAACTTTTTCAGCTGATCTTTAAAAAAGGAATTAACTCACATTTTATGTAGTCATCTGTTTGATTCCTTACTATATGGTATTCAAAATTATCAGCTATGTTTATATTTAAAAAAAAAATCTTGGAAAGTTTTCCTTTCAGATTTCTGATATTCAGTATTTTGATATTCAGTACAAATTTTAAAAAAAATTATTTGCCTTTTTTTTGTAGTGATGTCAGTAGATAAAGTGTCACTAGATTCCTTTTGACGACACCTGTGCTCTTAAGCAGCCATAATAAGGTGTTAAAGTTCATCTTTTGTTGAGAAAATTCTCATGGCAGTGGAAGAAACAGCTCATTAGTAGGATGATAGAGAGGGAGAGTAAATGCTCTGCAAAATAGCAGTCAGCTTTACTATCAAATCGGTATTAATTTTGTACCAGAGAAAACGATTCCATTAAAAATGATTTTATGCAGTGGTTTTTCATTTTCAGGTTTGTATTTGAGTTAGATTTGAATGTGACAAACCAAATTGTTGGTGAGATATTGCAGTTAAAATTTCCTATAAATGTATTTAAAAGCAAAATCTTGCATCTTTTTTTGGCTTGAATTTTTTCCTCCAGATAAATGCTAACCTTTTACGAGATTGTTATCATTACAAGTAATTGGTAACAATAATATTGTTAATACTAATTAGCAAAAAATGCTTCTACACCCAGAGGAAAAATAGGCATAGCTAAAAACGCAGGCGAGATGCTTGTTAGGAACCTGATCAAACAAGCTTAATTATGACCCTCAGATAAAGGGACTGCCATTAAGCCATTAAATTATCACAGATAAGACAGACTCTCAGTCACTGGCTGATGATAAATCGCAGCTAACAACAGCAAGGAAATCAGAGCTTGAACTGCTAATCCTTTTGAGGTTTGTGATGAGCACCAGTTCCCCTACTGTTTTGCATCTATTTATATTGCACTCCGAACCCCCAAATGGCCTCTGCTTATCTGCGGCTCTAGATAATTTATGCCTATCGATGTGTCACCTCACCGCAGAGGCTGTTATCAGGGAAGAGGAGTTTTAGGAGACGTGATCCCTTGAAATGCTAATCCTCTGGAGATCACTGCACACAAACAAGTTTTCTGCCATGATTTACTTTTGTTTATTGGTAGCAGAGATTAGCACTTTACGATTGCCATTTCAGACAGCTACTTAGTTTGGGAATAAACTGATCATTTAGTGTGCAGGATTTTCACATTTGAAGCTGTCCTGAGCATAGCAGTCAAAAGGCAAGGTAATAATTTTTATTTATATGTTATCTCCTAAAAAGATTTGTAAATATTTTTACTATATGAAAGGCTGATCTTAAATACCTCATTCCTTAGATCCTAATCCCAAAAAGCATCTACATTTCTGTGTAATTTTAATCATGTGGGTGATCACAGTAACTTTGATGGGATGTTCCTGTATTTATCTTCTTGGTGTGCTTAAGTGCTTTGCTGGATCCCACCCCAGCTCTGATGGGTACTTCCTATGCCGAAAATGGCTACTGATGAGAAAGAATATGCGATTAGGAATTTTATTAAAAAGCCTTTCCCTTATCTTAATGCTGTTGAACTGCTAAGAAACCTTGTCTTCTTAGCAGTCGATGGGGTTATTTGGCTGGCAGTTAAATGTCTTGCTTCTTAGTGCTGCAGAATATTCCTAAAAGAATAACTACCAAGCCCATCAAATTCAAACATGCCTATTGGTGTAGTGTAGTAAGAGCTTGAACTGCAAGTACAAAATGCTGCTGAAAATAGGTTTCAATTTCCTTTTTTGTTGTTGTACTCGGATTCAATAGTCAGACGGGATGAGATCACACCAAGTGACATGACTGATTACTAATTAGGCAAGCGTTCTGATGGTAGCTGTTGGTGGCAGCTACTGAGATACAGTACTATGTGTCAGAGAGATAAGGAGAGGCAAGAAATAAAGTTGACCTTGAGATTTCATTACATCTAATGTCACCTAATAGCACATGATATTTTTAATCCTTGTTAAATTCTTCTTACCAAATCCATTCCCACTGGCAATCATGACTTAAAAACAACAACACCCTCCCCCCGTCTCA